>JAODAL010050975.1:0-27018 GCA_025379985.1 Phyllomedusa bahiana | reverse complement strand
CGGGTCATGCAGTTTGGGTCATGCTGTGGCCCAGGACAGGGATAGTCTATGTCCAGTGAAACTAAAATGGTGGTTGAAAGACTCCTTTTTCCGGCACTTTTTAAAATCTAGGGGTCATGCAGGTTTGGGCTCATGCTGCGTTCCAGACAGGTTTTCAATGTCCAGTTCAAGTAAAATGAGGGTTTTCAATCATACTGCCTTCTGGCATTTTTAATTTGTGGCTGGGTCATGCAGGTTTAAGGTCATGCTTGTGGTGCAAGACAGGGATAGTGAATGGTCTGTGATTTTTTTTCTGTGGTTTTTATAACCTAAGTGTGTTGCCTAAGATGTAGCACGTACCCCATTTGACTGTTGTGGATTTAATTCCAGCTTCTCCAGCCCTGTTTGGGTGTAAGAATGAAGTGTTTTTTGCTTCCCTATACTTTAATGGTCATCGATCATATTCTACCATCGACCATTGAATATCTTGTCGATTATGGTCGACTATCGACCATCGACAGATGTCATTGGCCAACCTAATCGCTCAACACTAGTCGTTTTAACACGCCACATGACTGTTAATTTTTGGCAGCTCATTTCTTTTGCGCAATTTATATCCAAGGGTTAATTAAGCGTTTTTCTGCTTTGTTAGTCAGAAAAAAATAAACGGCTTTTTTAACAACCACTTACCAGTTAATTTTGGCAGCTCATTTCTTTTGCGCAATTTATTTCCAAGGGTTAATTAAGCATGTTTCTGCTTTGTTAGTCAGTAAAAAACACGCCGTTTTAACACGCCACATACCAGTTAATTTATGGCTGCTCATTTCTTTTGTGCAGTTTATATCCAAAGGGGTTAGCCAACCCTGTTAGTGGGTTCATTTGGAGTCAAATACGGGGTTTGTGTATTTATCATATACAAATATCTTCAATAAACAGAGTCTGTAAATTTTTGAACAAACAATATGTCAGAGAGAGAGGTGGCAGGCTCTTCACATGTGAGGGGCAGTGGCACAAACATTCCTGGAGCAGGCACAGGTCACAGCACAGTAAGGGGACATCGCAGCAGGGGTCACTCGGTGAGGCCAGAACTGCCAGTGTCATCTAGCGGCCGTGTGTTGACCAGCAACCCAAGGGTTCTTGATTGGTTGAGTAGGTCATGAACTTCATCCCAGATGACATCTGACAACCCCAGCAAAGAGTCAGTGGGAACGTCAGATACAACCCTTAGTTGGCATGGTCGGGAGCGGGTCAGCGGCCCTCACCTGTCATCAACCTGTCTCTGTCCCATCCGGTTACCTCAGCCACAGATCTACTATGTGGTCTGGGCTCAGCGCCACTATACAGTGAGGATGACAGTCAGCACTTACTTGGTAGCGAAGAAATGGGGCCAATATCCCCTGCTTCTTGCAGTAGGCGGCAAAGTATAGATGTGGAGCGTGGCAAGGGAGGTCATGTTGTGAGGGGTCAGCCTCTGCATACCAAGACCGTTGAGGAGGATCGCAGTGAATATAAAACAATAATCGATGATGATGTAGCCGACCGCATTTTGGAGCCGGGAGAAGCAAGGGCTTCATCATCGTCAGGAGAAGAGGGTGTCAGCTAGCGCCTCAGGCAGCGGCACAGCCAGCAAGTGGGTAGTGTGGCCGTGAGTCAGCAGGGTAGCAGCAGTGCGAGGTCCGGTGCCAAGCGGCCACGGTGTAGAAAACCCGCTTCGCAGGTCCAAGAAAGTAGCGGCACAGGGGCTCAGCGAGGCAGCGGCGGTAGTAGTCACTCAGTGCGGAGCGTTGGCGGTAAAATCAGCTACCGGCAGTTCTTTGCTAAGACACCGGAGGAGCCAAATATGGGTATATGTAGAATCTATGGGCAGAAAGTGAAGCGTGGCCAGGGAGCTGACATTGGCACCACGGCCCTGCGTCAACACACGCAGCATCACCATCCGGTGTCCTTGGATAAACGTGCGAGATTCCCAATTTTTTGGAGATTCTGGGATAAACGTGGCTCAGATGTGGTGGTCCATCATGCCGTCACAACAGCAGCAGCGCCCACTGGCACGCATGCCATAGCAGCCAGTCAAGGCTCCACCACATCTGCAGAAGGGAGCTGTTTCTCTTTGCCATCATCTCCCAGTCCAGATGCTCCTGCTCCTTGCTACTCATGGTGCTAGCAGTCGTTCAACGAGGCGATTGCAAAGAGACAACAGTATGCGTCCAACCATCCTAAGGTGCAGAAGCTGACCGTGCTCCTGTCCAAGTTGTTGGTACTGCAGTCCCTCCCTTTTTAAAATGGTGGACTCTGCACCGTTCAGAGAATTAATGGCCTGTGCCGAGCCGAAGTGGAGAGTTCCAAGCCATAATTTCTTTTCCAAAAAGGCAGTACCAGCACTTCACAAATATGTAGAACAGAAGTTGGGCCAGTCCTTGAGCTTATCGGTTTGTTCCAAGGTGCACGGCAGCGCTGACGTGTGGAGCTATAACTACGGTCAGGGCCAGAACATGTCCTTTACGGCCCATTGGGTGAATGTGCTTCCTGCTCAGCCACACCAAGAACTTGGACAGGAGACGCCGCTTTCTCCTCCATGTTGTCAAACTGCTGCTCCTGCGCCAATGTCCGCCTCCTCCTCCACCATCACCACCATCTCAGCCTCCACAAGTACTGCTCCATCATATGACATGTGTAGGGCACAGCGGTGTCGCGCAGTTCTACACCTAGCATGCCTCGACGAACAAAGTCACACAGGGGAGGAACTGCTCCGCGTCATGCAGCAAGAAATCGATGTGTGGCTTTCTCTGCGCCAACTGCAAATCGGAACCATGGTGACAGTGTCAAGTTGATGATTTAGAAAAGAAGGAAAAAAAACATTAAATCAGTTCTATCATCATATCTTCAACATTGAGAGTATTGAGTTCTAATTGATTTCTGTCTGCCGTTATTTCAGATATCTTCAACACAGCTTTCCTTGAACGGATGCAGTGCCTGATGCTAACAGCAAAGAACCCAAAGGGCCCTTTCCCTCCTCCCCCCGATGATAGAGGAGAGTTTGGTAATGTGTCTTATCAGCTAATGCTTCATACGTACATGCAACTTATAACTTGTCTCTTAGCGACCACCAATTAACCAATCATGTAGTGATAAAATAGTCATGTGATTAAAAAGTTCTATTGCAATGTAATTTACTGTGATTAAACTTCAGATTTCCATGTCCGAAACGGAAGGTGTCGGTCATGTTTCTCGAGCTCTGGCTGCCGGCAGTAGTAATAATAATATAATTTGGAGGAGGCATTTAATTGGATAAGGAGTGGAACAAAGATAGATTCCAAACCTGATTTAATCATCTTGACAACGGACAATAGGGGGAACATGGTGCCCGCGCTGCACTGAGGAGGGATGGTCCATGCACCCTGCATGGCGCACGTGTTCAATCTGGTTGTGAAAAGGTTCCTGAAGTCTTCCACCGATCTTCAGAAGATTCTGAAAATGGCCAGGAAACTGTGCATGCACTTCATCCATTCCTACAAAGCCAGGAACACCCTCCTCGAGTTGCAGCAGCAGAACGGCCTCCCCCAACACACTCAGAAATGCGATGATTCAACCCGAAGGAAATCCAGCCTGCACATGTTGGACTGACTGTATGAACAGAGAAAGGCCTTTAACGATTTTTTGATGACCCAGGTGGACAGGAGTACTTCCCTGTGTAACTTTGATTTCAGCCAGTGGCAGCTCATGCCATTTGCTGAGGCCATTTGAGGAGGACATGTTATTTGTCAGTCTCCAGGACTAAGGGATGAATAACTTCATTCCACTGCTTCATGTCCTGGAACAGATGCTGAAAAATCTGTCTAGGCAGGGGACTGGAGACGTGGCGACTACATCTCGTGACCACATGAGTTCGGTGGGGACTGAACAGGAGGAGGACATTAGAGCACAAGCATTGTCTGGTTAAATGAGTGGTTTTTCTACCCATGTGAAAGGAGAGGAGGAGCAGGAGCAGCTGGAGGAGGTAGTTGGAGATGAGGAAGACGAGGCAGATGAGTCCCAAGCACCGTGGCAGTTTACAGTGGGGATGGAGGCAGGGAGACCCTCGGAGTCCCTTGTGCAGATGGCCCGCAGCATGCTGATTTGCCTGGCTAGTGACAGCCAAATAGTCACCATCCGGCAGAGGGATGACTTCTGGCTCTCCACCCTATTGGACCCTCGCTACCGGTCCAAAATGGGAGTCTTTTTCCCAGCTATTGAGAGGGTGGACAAACTCAAATACTATAGATAAATCTTCCGTAGTCAGTTGGTCATTGCCTATGTGCGACATGGTCCATCCCCTGACAGGTCTGACCGGGGGGTTCCTCAGCGCTCACGTACCACTGCCACGGCTGCTGTGGGAAGGTGGGGGGGGGTAGGAGCAGTAACAGCTGATGAGCAGCTTCCTTCACCCGCCTAGTGAGGAGGGCACTCTCCAGCAGCAGAAGCAGCTGGACCTGGAGCAGACCCTGAACCAACAAGTGGTCGCCAACTTGGACAGCACTCTGCCACTCCAGTTAGAAAATCCACTGGACTACTGGGCAGCCAAACTGGATGAGTGGCCGCAACTTGTCAAGTTTGCAGTGGAGAAACTGTCTGGCCCAGCCAGTAGTGTGGCATCAGAGCGGTTTTTCAGTGCAGCGGGGCCATCGTTACCCCAAGGAGAACATGCTTGTCCACGGAATATGTGGAACGACTGACCTTTGCCAAGATGAATCAGGTGTGGATCGGCCAGGATTTCCACACACCAATGCTTTAGGCGTCAGATTACATCAGCCATGACGCCTCACCAAAACTTTGAGAAATGAGTCTGGGTTCAAACTACCTGCATCAGCCACTATTCTGATGCCGCCATCCGCCTCATGCCACTCATCTGCTGCCAGTTTCTCCATCAGCCTACCACCATCTTTACCAGGGACTGTAATTGCCACCCAACGCCACACTCTGTTATTGTGCCACTATATGACCTAATGCTGCTGCTGCTGTTGCTGGTGCCGTGACCTCCACACTGTGTCATTGTGCCACTTCTCTGCTTCATGGGGGTTCTTGCTTTTCTGTATGTGTGCTGCTTTTCTGGCGGTCACCTCCACACCCTGTCATTGTGCCACTCTCTGACCTCATGCTGCTGATGCTGCTACCCTGGCCTCCTCACTGTGTTATTGTGCCACTCTCTGACCTCATGCTGTTGCTCCTGCCGTCACCTTCACTCTCTGTTATGTGCCACTCTGTGTCCTACTCCTGTTTTTGCCACCTCCAGAATGTTATTGTGCCACTCTCTGACCTCATGCTGCTGCTGTTGCTGGTGCTGTGACCTCCACACTGTGTCATTGTGCCACTCTCTGACCTCCTGCTGCTGCTGCTGTTGTTGCTGCTGTGGTCTCCTCCACACCCTGTCATTTTGCCACTCTCTGAACTCATGCTGCTGCTGTTTTTGCTGCTGTGGTCACCTCCACACCCCGTCATTGTGCCACTCTCTGACCTCATGCTGCTGCTGTTGTTGCTGCTGCGGTCACTTCCACACCCTGTCATTGTGCCACTCTCTGACCTCATGCTGATGCTGATGCTGCTACCCTGGCCTCCACACTGTGTTATTGTGCCACTCTCTGACCTCATGCTGTTGCTCCTGCCATCACCTCCACTCTCTGTCATTGTGCCACTCTGTAGCCTACTCCTGTTTTTGCCACCTCCAGAATGTCATTGTGCCACTGTCTGACCTCATGCTGCTGCTGTTGCTCCTGCCGTGACCTCCAAACTGTGTCATTGTGCCACTCTGTGGCCTACTCCTGTTTTTGCCACCTCCAGAATGTCATTGTGCCACTGTCTGATCTCATGCTGCTGCTGTGGCTGCTGCCGTGACCTACACACTATTTCATTGTGCCACTCTGTGGCCTACTCCTGTTGTTGCCACCTCCAGAATGTCATTGTGCTACTGTCTGATCTCATGCTGCTGCTGTGGCTGCTGCTGTGACCTACACACTCTGTCATTGTGCCACTGTCTGACCTCATGCAGCAGCAGCAACCTAAGTCTGGAGTCACTGATGAGCAGCTTCCTTCACCCGCCTAGTGAGGAGGGTAGTCATCAGCAGCAGCAGCAGCAGGACCTGGAGCAGTCCCTGAACCAACAGGTGGTGGCCTACTTGGAAAGCACTCTGCCACCCCAGTTAGACGAGCCGCTGGACTACTGGGCAGCCAAACTGGATGTGTGGCCGCAACTTGCCGAGTTTGCAGTGGAGAAGCTGTCCTGCCCGGCCAGTAGTGTGGCATCAGAGCGGGTCTTCAGTGTGGCAGGGGCCAAGGAGATTGTCCACGGGAAATGTGGAACGACTGACCTTTGTCAAGATGAATCAGGCGTGGATCGGCCAGGATTTCCACACACCAATGCCTTAGGCGTCAGTCTGGGTTCAAACTAGCTGCCTCAGCCACTATTCTGATGCCGCCACCCGCCTGATGCCACACATCTGCTGACAGTTTCCCCATCTGCCTACCACCATCTTTACCAGGGACTGGAATTGCCACCCACCTCAACACTCTGTCCTTGTGCCACTCTATGACCTCATGCTGCTGCTGCTGTTGCTGGTGCCGTGACATCCACACTGTGTCACTGTGCCACTCTCTGACCTCATGCTGTTTCTCCTGCCGCCGTCACCTCAAATCTCTGTCATTGTGCCACTCTGTGGCCTACTCCTTTTTTTGCCACTTCCAGAATGTTTAAGCATGACACAACGTTCTACAGCACCCTACAGGCTCTGTGCAGCCAGGAAATAGCTGTTTTTTAACGCGATTCGTCCCGAAGTAATTTGGACCGAAACAAATTTTGTCGGTAAAATTCGGCGAAGTCCGCGAACCAAATTTTTGAGAAATTCGCACTTCTCTAATTAGGGCTTTGGAAAAAAATGGTGATCACATCTTAGATGTTCATTTGTAAAATACCATTGTGTCGCAACAAAGAAGAACACTAACAAAAACAGCGAATAAAAGTCACTGTTAGGAACAATCCTGAACAAGTAGGTTCCAGAGTTTAATTCAAGAGTTTTTATGCTTTAAATTAAAATGCAAAGGTAAATATTTAGAGCACCATGTTTGTCTGATTTCCTACAGGCAGGGTAACATGAGGTAGGTTTATAAAGAGAATCCATTTATATTTCTATAATTTATTTGCATCTTTCGATGATCATCTTGCATATTTCTGATGTTGAAAATATCAAATTGTTAACTATGGATCAAGCAGAGCCGGTGCCCTGATGCAGGCTCATTGGCCTGTAGGTATTGGTGCGGCAGCTTCCTGTTACATTTACAGTGTAATGAGCTGTAATTGTACTTCAGATTGGTGATTTGTAGCTGCGAGCAGTTACTGCATAATCTCATTCCAGACACTGACATAGGTGTTCATCAGTGTAATAAATTATCTGACATGGAAGTTGGAACCCTTACAAATACAAGCAGTGTGTTCTACCCCCACTCTGTGTAGCCTCTGGCCTATGTATGCCCTCTCAGAAGTAATGACGTGACCTCTGCCCTCCTGCCCGCTCTGTGATATTAATATACACATATGTTTTGCTATATGCTTTTTGTAATCCTGTAATCTTTTACTCACACTGTCAAATAGTGTTTTTTTGCAATGACCTTTATAAAACTGCATTAATACAAAGTCATTTTAAGAAAACGGATGCAAGAACCACAAAAATGATGATGGTACTTTGTGCAATTGACCTAAGTCTACTATAGATGTCAATGACCACACTAGTAGAAGAGTGAAGAAATCAAGCGATACCTTTTAGAGGCTAACTGAGTATATTTGATGGTGAGCTTTCGAGAGTTCTAGATCTCTTCTTCAGACATGAACCCTCACAGTTCACACATAGTATGACATGAAACTGGCATGAATATTAAGTCCAAATTGCAGAGTTTGAAATGTTTGCATTAACTTGTATTCCCATTGCTTTCTCTCCCTCTGCATCTTAAAATGTCTCATTAAAGCCACAACCCGCAAATCTTCAATAGAGTGGCCTTCTCCGGAGAAATGTGCAGCCACTGGGAGATCTGTTATGATGTTATTAATGGTGAATCTGTGTGAGTTCATGCGCTGACTGAGTCTTTGCCCTGTTTCCCCCACATAGAGGCCTGTATTGGGACACTGCACACACATAATGAAATACACCACATTGGAAGACCTGCAGGAAAATGTCTCCCTAATTCTGTGCACCTGTTGTGACTGTGGGACAGATACACTGTCAGCGGTGTGGATGTGCCTGCAGGTCTTGCACCTGTTTTGCAAGGTGCAAGACCTGCAGGCACCTTTTTTGTACTAACATCTACGGACTTGAATGAGGAGGCATTTTTGTGGGCTGAAGTGTATGTTTTATTGCTAGCAGTTTGGAATACATGTGAATTTTTTGATTGAATTTATTCCAATTTTTATAAGACGTGAAATGACCAAAAAAACGCAATTTAATTTTTTTCTTCTATGGTGTTCAGCGTACAGGATAAAAGATGTTATATTTTAATAGATTGTACTTTTCGGACATGCCGATACCAACTATGTGTAACTTTTTTTATTATTTTATTTGTAAAATGACGAAAGGGGGATGATTTGAACTTGTAATAATTTTTTTTTACACTTTAAATTTTTTTTTTCTATTTTAACTTTTAGTCCCGCTATGGGGCTTCAGCACTAGGGGCCTCAGTCATTTCTACAGCCTAATGCATTGTACATACAATGCATTTTGGTGTACAAAGATGGTGGTTTCCCCACTTGCTGCCTGGCGCCTTCACAAGGCTTCCAGCTGCCATATTAAGCGATTGGGAGCCCGCGATTTCGCTACTGATATCCCGATCGCAGGGAGGAACAGTGCATGGCACCTTTTCTCATTGATTTAGACAAAGCGCTGTAAAAGCTGGGTGTTAGCGGCAATTAGCAGCTAACACTCAGCGGCTATGTAGCAGGATCATTCTGCGATCCCACTACAAAGCCCCTTGCCGACATCAGGACGTACCCATACGTCATATGTAGGTAAGGGGTTAATATTACTGCTAAATGAAGCTTTCATTGGGGAGGGCAGAAAAGAGAGGTTGGCTTTGGAGAAGGAAGAAGCACTAACGTGAATCTTTGAACTGGTTAAGGGAATACCTAGCTACAACATTGCTAAATAGGTCCACAATCTATGAAGATCTTTCCATTTTGCTGACAAAGATCTCTAAATCTTTGCATAGACATAGAGTTAAAAAATACTATTCCTGTTGCTTGCCGCTACCACTAGATAAAGATTTAGAGACTACAGCATACATAGGTTAAAGGGGTTGTTCACAAAATACTTTACATGACATTGGGGCAAGGATGAGGAAACAGAAAAATTATGATATTTACCCACGCGTCCCCTGACACTGCTGGTCTGGAGCTCTAAGACGATCTGCTCCTCTCAACTTCCAGGTTCTCATTCTGACACACTGGAGAGATTCACGATCCATTGTAAGGGAAGCCCCTCCGCTGCATTGGGACAAAACCTTGAAGTCAAGTGTAGTGAATTGCCGGTAAGCTCCAGAGGGGCAGTGGTGTGGGAAAGGTGTCTAACTATCATGTTTTATTTTTGTTTTTTTGGATTTTTTTAAGCCCATCCTGGCTCAAATGTTATGTCATTTTTTAGTGGAAAACCCCTTTAAAAGGAAGCTGTCACTTTGGTAATGCTATCCAATCTACTAGCATAATGTGTTGTCATAGAAAAATATGAGCAGATTGATATGTTTGATGATAATATTGTGTAAAAAGAGCACGTATAACAACAGGTTCACATCTGCATCAGACGTTCCATTTGGATTCTCTGGCGCAGATGTAATAAAATTTAATAAAAAATGAAACATAAAATAGATCAGTATGCTTAAATGACAGTTACCATGACAGAAACCCAATGGACCCCATTGTAGTCACTGGGATTTGCAAGGTACCTTTGGTGTCCGTTATGTAATAAATCTTGCACCACCTCTACGACGGAGGCTCTGAATTAAACGTCCAGTTAAACCTAGCCTCACTTGTAACTAATTGGTTGAATATTCTGGGCTAAGGAGTCCAGTGGGTGGTCTCACTCAATGACTGACAGCATGCAAGGATAGTTTTTAGTCACTGAATAGGACCTCCCACTGGACCCCTAAGCTGAGAATGAGCAGCAATTTAAATGATTAAAATAAAATTAAAAAAACACTGAATCTTTTTCATACAACACTTTATATAAGTCTGTTCAGCTCTTCCTGCTCTATAACCTGTTGTGGTCAAATCTGACTGCTTGTTTATCTTGACAGGTTTCCTTTGAACTCAATAGTAGAACCATCATCTCCTACTCTTACTCTTGTGGTGGCTGCAGGCAGACTGAATTGAATATTTCAACTCTAAGGCCGTGTTCACACGGCTTATTCAAGCCGTAATTGCGAGCCGGATTGCGCTCGCAATTCCGGCTTGAATAAGGGGCGGTTGCGAGGGTGGGGCGGGGGCGCTGCCCACCGGCCCCATAGACTTGCATTATCCACAGCACGTATTGCGCCTGGATAATGTGCATGAAAAACCAACAGAAAATGAGAGCAGCACCAATTCTCCACAACGGGTAAATATCCAAGTTCTGTGCATCAGCCAGTCCACTGGTTGTGTAAGCCTTGAACACACCAACAAGATAGCCAGGAATAGAAGAATGCGAACGGCAGCACCAGATGGATTAAAACAGGAACTCTTTATTCCATAAGGAGTACAAAATGCAACGTTTCAGCCACTACACTGTGGCCTTTCTCAAGCTGCTTGAGAAAGGCCACAGTGTAGTGGCTGAAACGTTGCATTTTGTACTCCTTATGGAATATAAAGAGTTCCTGTTTTAATCCATCTGGTGCTGCCGTTCGCATTCTTCTATTCCTGGATAATGTGCATGTCACTTTCTCCCCGCCCGGCGGATTCACCGAGCGGAAAGGAGCGACGGAATCCACTGTTCTCTATGAGAACTGTGGATTACCGTAATTAGTGCGACGGATTGGAGCCGTACTGCAGCGCAAATCCAGCGCGCAGTACGGCTCCAATCTGCGGCGAAATAAGCCGTGTGAACGGCCCCTAAGGCTACGCAAGAATTTGGAGTTCTCTATAAGTGAAATAAGGCTCTTACTGCTCTTCTATATTCTGAAAGTGATCCTACTAGTTTTCATATTAGCCTTTTAAGTTTGGAAAGGTAGATAATCCTGTTAGCTTTCCAAAACAGGCTCAAAATAGCAATGTTTCAGCTCAAAAAGAGGCTTTTCTCAAGCAGTCATGAAATGCTGAACTTTTATGTGAAGATAATAATCCCAAGTTTTCTATTGCCGATTACCTCTGGCATTCACTTATCAGCATGGTATGATGTCTATAGTGTAACAAAATAGGAATAATGGTGTAATAATTATTAAAAATATTGTTATTCCAGTAACGTCTACACTGTTCTTATTTACTTGTATAACTGCTGTCTCAACTGGGGATGTCATGTTGTTGATAAATTTAACTGAAAAAAGCAGAGGGAAGTATAATAATATGCTACTGTCTTCTCCACAGACATTAACAGAGTTGAGAAGATGCTACTGGAGGCAGTAATACTGGACAGGTTCTTCTCTTCAGTAAACTAATGTTGCTTGGATACCAGAAGTCACATTCCATGGCCATTTTTTTCTAGTTAAGGGCTAACTGCACTGGTATAAAAGAGCTAACAGGGGCTGTTTGTGGTGCTACCTCCGGGTCTGTATGCTTTGATTGTCACTATTGATATATTATTTGACTTATGTCATGTATTATTTTTGAATGATTAATTAGCATGTTAGTACCTGGGTGGTAGTTTTGTGTCCTTAGCATGTCACCTTTTTAGCTATATATTGTTTATTTAATTGTGTTTAAACTATATTTTATTATTCTTTTTCAATAAAATTTTTGGTGTTTTAATGAAGATAGGTGTTTTTTGGTTGTTGTTTTTGGCGGTAGTGCTTTTGTTTTTTCTTCTACCTATCATTTATTTTGTTTTTGTTTTTTTCTTGTTGGCGTTGTTGTTACTAGTATAAAAGAGGTATAGGAGCATAATTTGTATTACATGTATATTAGAAAATTGAAAGATTTCCTGTTATATACATAGTATATAAACAAATGATAAAGAAATTATATAGAGGACAACCCTTTAAAAGGGTTGGGGAGGACAATTTAAAAAGATATTTAGCAGTGACTATATTTTTATCGTAGGGGAAATTCCTTTTATATTCATTTTAACGTAGAGGAAATTCATTCCTATAACAAATACATATACGTAATATGACAAAATAAAATATTAATTTGTGAAGATGTGAGAATCATCATAGATAACCAAAGACCACTTCTATATAATATTTCTTTATCTTGCCCCTCTATTCATAATTCATCAAATAAATTAGTTATTGAAATACATTACCTTAACTATAGAGTAAAACATGTTCCCATGTACGTCCCCATAATCAATATATCTGCACATCATGACAACCCCTAGAGGAAGCGTAAACGAAAAGTGTGTGATAGCGATGTGCTCCCTGCTTTGTCCTCCCCAGTGCATGGATATTATTGCTGTATTTGAATTGACATTTTTTGTCAACTATGATTTGATTGATTGTATACAGTCTGCATATATTAATTATGTGGGGATACATGGGACTTTTTTACTCTAAGGGTAATTTCATTAATTATTAATAAAGGTTCTCTTTTAAATAATAGTGCTCTTTTGGTGATGTACATTGGTTCTCTATTAACATCAGACCAGCATATTTATTTGAATAATTGCCCTTTTTGTTAATGTGTGTTGACTTTTTACCACTCCTAGTATGTTTTTTCTTCACATATAGTGTTGTACATGCAACAAAAGTAATGGCACACGCTGGATAGCCTTACAGCAAAACTAGAATACTGGTGTGCTGATATACAAGGAAAGAGAGACTTTCCCTTGTGAAAACTTACTGACTACAAAACAATAACATGAAGTACCAGCTCAGTGGTTTAGAATTACTTCATGTTTCTACAAATACTTGAAACAATAAATGTCCTGGCTGCCAGCCACAGCAAGCAGACATTGCTATGATATAGGGAACAAAGGTAACACTAAACTATGCATGACAGGTTTTCCAAATGTAAGCAGTGAAGATTATGCATTTGTAATTTCTTACTTTTGATAAATATTATTATTGTTGGTTAGGGCAATAACAAATGCAAAAGAAAAAAAACTATCTGGAAGATAAGAAGTATATAAGTAAAGGCAATTCTCAAAGTTTATTTTTAAACAAAGAACTAAGGTAAAAATATCTGCGTTTATCATTTACAAAATTAATTGTCACAGAAACATCTTTTCTTCTGAATTTGCTAGGTCTGATTTGTTAAAGGGGTTGTCAAAAAATGCAGCCATTTTTATAAAGTATAGTTAGTTAAAACCTAGATTCAGCTCTTTAAGCTGCTACCAATCCAACATCAAAGCTTTGGAAGTCTCTCAAATCTTTGTCTACAAACAGTTGGCAGATTACAATTGCAGCCCATCCATGGCCTCAGCAGTCACATACTGTTCAGCTAGCATCAATCATGATAATAGTGATGTCATGTGACTCCTGAGGCCACGGACAGGATTGAACAGCCACAAGCTGATCGAGGCACCTTTGGCATCACCATTCCTATAACCGCGCATTAATGTCAATGGTACATCGCTATGTAAATGGTAACCGCTAAGGAAACTGATTGGCTGCAGCAATCATATACCATCCTGTTGTAAGTAATAACTAGAGAGACCTCTGGAGCCTCAATGCTGGATCGGCGTTGGCATAAAGTGAGTATCACTTAATAGAAATGCAATGAATTTAATATTCTTTGATTTCTGGATGTTTAGAAAATTAGAATTAATATTTTCAGTTTTGGATCAGGACTGAAGGGTCTCATGATGTGACCTATGATGCTCTACCTAGGTGAGCACAGTGCTGTCCTGAGACCATTATCAGAATGGAGAGACACCTGCTGAAAAGTCACCCAACTCCAATGTATCACAGCAGACAGAATTTGCTTGCTATGGTATATAATTTGGTATTTTATGTACAGGGATCTTACAGATCAGCAGTTTGGAGTATGCTGTTCGTTATTTTCACAATCCCTGTTAAAAATGTGAAAGGCAGGGATTTTCCTTTTTTTGTATAAAAGTCATATCATTATAGTATGTATTTTGCCTGCAGCAGATCCAACATGGTGTTATGTAGCGTTACATGACAGTCACTTGAAATAATAGCCATCCATGTAATGCATGGACATACTGGGTATGCTACAAGGGGAGCTTTTTTAAAAAGTGTCCCTTTGTTCTGGCTTTAAACATTTTTATGACATCTATATATCCAAATATATGCCCTATTTCTTATAAAGAATTTTGTTTTTAAAGTACAACTTAGTCAGTCTCTCAACTCCTTTAAGTAGAGGCCTTTAAAACAAATAGAACCTCAAAAACAGTACTTTTAAAATAGCAGACTTTTAAGACAATAACCTTAAGGAGTTTACATACACATATACATGAAAAAACTTTGAGACTCTCGGTTCACATATTTTGATCAAAAGATGTTTAAGCTGCCCACGACTTTCAATGTGATCTCAAAATCGGGCAGTCCTATCCTATGCTATCTTTACCTCTCAATCGAGCCAATCAGGCCTCTCACTGGGTCACCGACCTCCATTATTCAAGAGAAAAAATAAAAAACACCAACCTGCAAGTCCCCTTCTTATGGACAGCTGTGAGAGTGGGCGGGGACAGAAACCCAAAATGGAAGCACCCCCTTCCTTCCCATATAGGTTAAAATCAATGTACACCAAGTAAAACGGTATGTTCTGCACACAAAACATTTTCTGAAAAAACGTATGCAAACCTGGGTGCCACTGGCAGGGTGCGGACACATGTAAATTTATACATGTACACACACAGACGCCGCCAGCGGCTCATTACTGCGGAAAGGGCACTACACTACGTGGAAATCCCTAAAGAAGCATTTTATGTATCTATCATACATGAAAAAAACTTTGAGACTCTCGGTTCACATATTTTGATCAAAAGGTGTTTAAAGCTGCCCACGATTTCAACGTGTTTCTAAAAAATCGGGCAGTCCTATACTATGCTATCTTTACCCTCCATCGACCCAAATTTCAGGCCTCTCACTGGGTCAACGACCTCCATTATTCAGAGAGAAAAAATAAAAAAACACCCAACTGCAAGCTGCCCTTCTTTTTGAGAGCCTGTGAGAGTGGGCGGGGACAGAAACCCAAAATGGAAGCACCCCTTCCTTCCCATATAGGTTAAAATCAATGTACACCAAGTATAACGTATGTTTCTGCACACAAAAACATTTCTGAAAAAACGTATGCAAACCTGGGTGCCACTGGCAGGGCTGGGGCACACATGTAATTATACATGTACACACACAGACCTCTGAATAATGGAGGTCGGTGACCCAATGAGAGGCCTGATTGGCTCGATTGGGAGGTAAAGATAGCATAGGATAGGACTGCCCGATTTTGAGATCACGTTGAAAGTCGTGGGCAGCTTAAACATCTTTTGATCAAAATATGTAAACCGAGATTCTCAAAGTTTTTTCATGTTATGGATAGATAGCATAAATGCTTCTTTAGGGATTTCCCCGTAGTGTATTTGCCCTTTTTGCAGTAATGTGCCGCTGGCGGCGGTCTGTGTGTGTGTACATGTATAATTACATGTGTGCCGCAGCCCTGCCAGTGGCACCCAGGTTTGCATACGTTTTTCAGAAATGTTTTTGTGTGCAGAAACATACGTTATACTTGGTGTACATTGAGTTTAAACCCATATGGGAAGGAAGGGGTGCTTCCCTTTGGGTTTCTGTCCCGCCCACTCTCACAGGCTGTCATAAGAAGGGCAGCTTTCAGGTTGGGTGTTTTTTATTTTTTCTTCTGAATAATGGAGGTCGGTGACCCAGTGAGAGGCCTAATTGGCTCGATTGAGAGGTAAAGATAGCATAGGATAGGACTGCCCCCATTTTGAGATCACGTTGAAAGTCGTGGGCAGCTTAAACATCTTTTGATCAAATATGTGAACCGAGAGTCTCAAAGTTTTTTCATGTATGATAGATAGCATAAATGCTTCTTTAGGGATTTCCACGTAGTGTATTGCCCTTTTTACATACACACATGGCTCAAAATTCTGTAGAAGATCCTTTATCAGTAGTTCTCTGCTTTTTGGAACATGGATTGCAATAGGTTTAATAAAAATAGCTATCAGATTATGTAACATCATTATGTGATCATTCTACAAGTTACTTCTGTAGTATATTTTGTCCACTTTATATAAACATAGCCCAACATTCAATTACTTGCTATTTAATTAGTTAATATTTTAAAAAATAGATGTTTTAAAAATGTCCAGCTGGTGGACAAACAGTATAACTTTAGAAGGATATATTTGAATATTCTGTAACTATGTAAGCAAGGGGGACCAGACTGTCCTGAGAGAAAGCAGAGATGATTTATTACTGCCCATGACTTCTTTACAGTTCTAAACATGGCATTCAATGTATTGCTTTCTGCTTTGGTGCCTGGCAATCACTTGATTGCGAGCCACTTGGTAGCTGCAGGAATTGCTGAGTCTTATTTAAAATGCTTTTAATGCCTTGTTGGGGAGACCCAAAGGTAGGATGTAACAAAATGAAAAGTAAACAAGAAAAACAAAAAATATATATGTTAAAAAGTAAGATAAAAATTAACTTTAAACATGCAGAATAAATATGAAGGACATGAGAAAGTAGAAAGATAAAATATTAGAACTTTCAAACCTGCATGAATTAAAAAACAAAAACTATGCTTGAGGATGGGTTCGGGAAAATGAGCCTAAACGGGTTTAAGAATATTTTAGAATCCCTACCTTGACAACCTTTACCTTTCATTAGTGCTTGCAACCACATCTGGTTGCAGTACAGAAAAGGAGGTTGTGTCTGAATATATACATTTTGGAAATATTCCTGATTTCTGTAAAAACATACTTTGGTTACTTCATCCGCTGGATTTCCTGATTGATTTCGGGTTATTCTTGAATGAACAAATAGATAAGGTCCTGGTAGGTTGTCACAGATATCTGGAGCCATGCTGACTGCAGTTTACCCACGGCTGCTGGAAAGTGTGTGTGGGAGGACGATCGAGGTGGTCCCCAACTGGGTTCAAATCTGGAGAATTAGGGGGCCATGGTAGTACTTGGAGATCATTTCATGGCCTTCCAAATGTCAGACATTTTTAGCCATGTGACGATTTAGCACTGTCTTGCTGGAAGATCCCACGAGCCCCTATTTCGATTCTGTTGTGAAAATTTAATCATTTCCTCCCGGTGATGCTTGATTAGCAGAGGTGCAGTGACCATCTGTCTGCTTTGGAACCCTATATGTTGTAGGATTGTCTGAACTTTTGTTTTAGACACTCATCTGGTCCCCCCAGGTTCCTTTTGGTGATGAGCTGCTCCTCTGTAGCATGTTAGTCATCCATGCAAACAGTTCACAATCTGCACAGTTTCAGAAATACTGCCACCCTTTGCCTGTAAACCAATAATCGTCCCTTTTTGCAACTGTGATAAATTGCCCCTTCTATTTATGACAGCAACAAGGAATATGTGTACAGATAGCCTATCTCACACCATATGTTCCCATCAAGCCAGCTAACCATGCGGGACTTCCTTCATGATATATGTACTGCTAACTTGAAAAGAGAAAATAGTCATGCGTAGACTACAGCTCAGATTTTCTATTGAGGTCTATGGTGATGATTTACAGTCGGATTTTTTGTGGATTCTAAATACTGAAATTGCATATAATCTGTGTAAACCAATGCCATGTAGCCTAAGGATGATACATCATTATAAAAGCAACTAACTTTCAATATCATTAGTGACCAGGTTATAATGAGTTCAATAAAGCAGTGTGCAAGAAAAACTTTGTTACTCATACTTTAACATTATGTGTGAACATTTATGTCTATAGGATCATGATAGTAGACATATTCTAGAAAACAAAACTAACAGATGATCCAAGCAGACACACAGCATGCTGCAGTAAGAACAATCATATTATTATTTCTGTCTGAATACCAAACACAACATAATGTTATTTATATACAAATATATCTGTCATAGAAGCAATCTTCAAAAAATAGCTATAAAGTATATAAAGGAAAATACATAATGCATACAAGAAAAGAATAGTTTTCTCTAACAGATAATTTCTCCATTTATGATCCCAAAGAACAGTGCTCAAAGATTTGCATGGATAGCAAAAAATAACTATCAATTTATTTAATTTTTTTAAAGAGCAGAGCATTTTAATACATATATAAGTGGATATATACACAGTTTCCCCAAAAATAAGGCAGTTTCTTATATTAATTTTTACTCCTAAAGACGCACTAGGTCTTATTTTCAGGGGATGTCTTAATTTTCCATGAACAAGTATTTACATTATTCCATGAACAAGAATTCACATCTAGTGTTGAACGACAAATCAACATTTATTAATATATTGTAGTCATGTCATCACAAACATCAGCATAACAAGCCAAACTCTGAATTCCATCAAGAATTTCTTGTGACTCTATTTCCATGTACAACAGTCAATGGTACATTTGCCATGTCACCATCTTCAGGAACATCATCATCACTCTCCAAACCCTGAATTTCATGGTGAATTTCTTGTGACTCCATTTCTTTTAGAATAATTGTCCCCAATCTCTCATGTCTAGCTATAGCACTTTCCTTAAAGGGGTTGTATCATTTCATTAAATGGTCTTCAGAATAAGAGGACAGTAAAAACAAGTAACTTTGCAATTTAAAGATGTTCATTAGCCTAAGCTGTCTTGTATTCACAGTTTTCCTTATCCTCTGTTTCTGTTTACACTGATATCCAGTGCTGGTCGGATTCCTCCTCCTTGCATTTCACTAGATGAGAGCTCATTTACATTCTGTTCGGCCCCCGGTCGGCTGTATTGACGGAGCTTGCATTCCTGCCTTTCACTCAAAGTAAGGGACCGGCACATTTTCACTCGGCACAGCCAGAAAAAACAGAATAACACTGCAGGGCTTCTACAATCAGGAACAGACACAATTGCGTGTCGATCCCTGCCTCTCTGACTCAGAGTTAGGGGCTGTAGCAATTTCTCTCTGCACACCTAGCAGAAACAAACTGCAGCAGATTATACAATCAGAAAACAGCACAGTTGTGTCTCGGTTAGTGTTGAGCGATTACGTTGGCTATCGACATCGGGCGATAGTCGATAGTCGGCCACCATCGATAAGGTTTTTCGATAGTGAGCAGTCGATTATCAGCGATGACCATTAAAGTCTATGGAAAAGGCAACAACACCTTCATTCTTACACCCAAACAGGGCTGGAGAAGTTGGAATTAAAAGCCAAAAACAGCCCAAATGGGTACCTGCTAACATCTTAGGCACAACACTAGGCTTTAAAAGCCACAGAAAAAAAGTCACACACCATTAATATCCCTGTCTTGTACCACAGCATGACCCTTAAACCTGCTCACCCCCCCAGAAGAAAGTAGTCTTTGAACCACCATTTAGTTGAAACTGGACATTGGGCCCAGAACTGTCCTGGACCGCAGTATGACCATTAAACCTGTCTGACCCCCCAGATTAAAAAGTGCCGGAAAAAGGAGTCTTTCAACCACCATTTTAGTTGAACTGGACATTGACAAACCCTGTCCTGGACCGCAGCATGACCTTTAAACCTGTCTGACCCCAAGATTAAAAAGTGCCGGAAAAAGGAGTCTTTCAACCACCATTTTAGGTGAATGGACATTGACAAACCCCTGTCCGGGAAACCGCAGATGCCCCTTTAAACCCTGTCTGCCCCCCAAGTTTAAAAAGTGCCGAAAAAAAGGATCTTTCAACCCCATTTTAGTTGAACTGGACTTTGACATCCCTTCTGTGCCCAGCAGCCTGGGGGAGTTACAGTGGGTGCGGTGGACCCGGCTGGCGCCGTCATCTTTTAAAACACGCAGGTTAAAATGCCCTGATGAGCAGCAACGAAAACTGTGTGTGAACAAGTGCGGAGCCGGGAATTTGGGAGAACTCCAGCCTTCCTCAGTACACAGTCAAGACCTGGGTAGCCTTCCCCCTCCGTATGAGGGGACCAAGACTTCCTTGGAAATACTGGGGGGTAACGCCCCTTTCCCCCAGGTGCCCTTTTTTTGGGGCATTTTTTTTCTCATTTTTACTCAACGTGCTGGGGGAAATTTGTCTCTGTACTTTTTCTCTGTCCGTCTCCCCATGTCCTCTGAATAACCAAATTTGGGTTCAAGTTTTCCTGTACCTCCCTTGTACAATTCAGGGGAAATTTTTTTTCCCAGCTTTTTGTAATGCAATTTTTTAGTAGTTTTTTTTCTAAAAAACACTTTTTTTAAAATAGGAGGAATCCCCCATGTCTTTGTTTCTCTTTTTTTAACGTATTTAATGGTTTCTCAATACAGGGTTTTGATTAGCTATGCTAAAGATCTTGCAAAAAACAAGTCATTTGCAATATGTGTCCCATTAACTTGTCCTCCTTTTCCTGTTTTCTGAAGCACCTCACCCTTGGCCACCTTGACAATTGTGAAGAAAAAAATGTCTGTTGAAAAACATTTTTTTTAAAAAAGGGCCCGTGTATAGTGCATTTAAAGAAAAATGCCCCCAAAAATTCAAAGCATGACCCTTGGCCCTTTTGGGACAATTGTAAAAGAACAAAGTCTGTTAAAAAAAAACATTTTTTTATAATGGACCTGTAGTATAGCTGCATTTCAAAGCAAAATGCCCCAAAAATTAAAAAGCATGCCCCTTGAGCCCCCTTTGGCTTGTGAAGAACAAATGTCTGTTAGAAAAAAACATTTTTTTTATAATCGGCCCTGTAGTATGCTGCATTTCAAAGCAGCATCCCCAAAAAATTATAAAAAACTTCTCAGCCACTGTTAAAAATTGTGAGGGAGAAATCCCCCTTAGAACCCATTTCGTTACAAAGGCCCAATTTTATTGCTGTACTCACAGTACAGACCCCAAAAAATTATAATATGACTTCTCAGCCACTATTAAAAATTGTGGGGGAGAAATCCCCACTTAAAAGCCACTTTTCTGTTCCCAAAGGCCAAAAATTATAGCTGTATCTCCGAAAAATGACCTCAAAAACCCATTGAAATGCAAAAACTTCTTAAGATAAAGTGAGAAAAAGGGAAATAGGGTTTTGTCATAAAAAACCTTGGGCTTTTTAGTCTCCCCAGCAAAACCACAAAATGAATGTTGGAAAAGAGAAAAAAATTCAGTAAGAAATGATCATTTTAAAAAACTTTTTTCAAGGGGACCATTTCTTTTTGAAGGGAATGTAAAGTAGACCGGCAAAATGGGTGACCTCGGCAATTGGGGCCACAACCATCAGAGATCCCATCCCTTTTCTTTTGATGAAAGAAAAAATTCCACATTATCTGTGGAAAGCCGGATGCTTTTGTCTGAAATGACTCCTCACTGTGTTTAAAGGTCCTAGATATGATGCTGGCTGCTGGGCGGGACAACACCTCTTGGCTGACGAAAAAGCTGGGCCATTTTTCCCATTTTTTCCCCAGAAGTCTTTTGGGTCCGGGAAAAATACAAAACATCGGTGTTTGGACGAGATATCGTGCCCCATGATCTTAAGCTGATCTCTGTGTGCCCTGAAATTGCAGCGTTGGTGAGGGGGGTAAACAAAGATTGCCAGGGGTCCCCCCATTAGGCTTCTGCCACCTTGCCTGCTGCTCCACTCGTCTATTTGGCACTCTCTCTGTCACTGCTGATGTTGTTCCCCCGGACTTTTTGGGGAACGGAACAGACGCAACAAAGGCTCCAGTTGGGTCAACCCGCGGGTCCCCAAATTTCCTGCATTTTACGCTCATTTGGGTGGGTGGAAAGGAAAAGGTGGTTTTTTTTTTGTCCCGGGGACCCAGAAGGGTGGCCCCCAGTAAACTTTTGTTAATTTTGATGGTTTAATGCGAGGATCATGTTGGAGGAAATGGAGCCCCCAGCACTATTAAGAGATGGAGCCTTGTTTTCCCAAGCCTTGGGTGGGGGGGGCATAGCAAAAATGTTCCTTCTTCTTCCTCCCCCTAAAAATCGCGCCACCTCTTTCCAAGGCAGGGACTCGGAATATCGGTGTTTAGGAATACCTCCCCCCTCCTCCGCTGCCTCCGGCACGTTCAATCACCCCTGACTTGCCAGTTGCACCCTAGACGATGCGCCCCCTTGCACTAGCTCGGACCCCGAACCACTCCTAATGAGCCGATAAAATTGTAAACTGTCGGGCCTTGTGGATTTGACTGAGAGAAAGGTCCGTGTCCGCACCTGTGTCCGTCTCTCCCCCGTCCTGGGGGGGACTGTTGTTTAGAGGTCAACGTCTTTCCAAAAATAAATCACCAAAATGCTCATGCTGACAAGGGCATTGTCGCACTGCCCATTTTGGTGGCTTTTCAAAAACGGCAAGGATGGTGCAGAGCTCTTTCACCTGCCTCCCCTTGGTGGTCAACACCCCGGGGCCCACCGTGCTTGAGGCCATGTGTCACTTGTATGGAATGGATTGCGGCTCCCACAATCGCTGGGAGTGGAGGGTGGAATTCCCAGCTTTTCCCACGTCAAAAATGGACGGTTTACGGGGGGCCGAGCTGAACTGAACGCCAGGGGGGAGAAGCGGGGTTTCGAACGGCGGAAGGGGGAATTAGATTTCGAGCCTTCCTCAGCAGGCAGTCCACCCCGGGGTACTCTTTAGAAATTTCTGGACGAAAAAGGTTTCTGACATGTGCCATTAAGGGGATGTGCTCCAGCTACCGATTTAAAGGGGCAGCCACAGATTTCGCCCTTTTATCGCACCCCCTTGCCTGGCCAAGGTTCTGGCCCCCACCCAGCGCTGGTTCTTTGGGGAACCCGTCCACGCTCCTACCTGTGTGTGGACGGTCTCCAAAGAAGTTTAATTTAAACACGGCCGGGTTTCTCTGGGACGTGATTCCCCCAGGGCCCTTGGGGGAAAAAAACCTGCACCATCCGCGGTTTTTAAAAGGCGTGGCGAGCCTGAACCCCACCGTCACCCCCAGGGACTTTTCCACCCAGCTCCCCAGTGTGCTGCACAGAGATATAGGGGCCTTGGCCGTGCTTTCTATCCATGTGCCCGGTGGTCAGAGGGACTTTTCGAACAGATGAGCAACGCCTTGAAATTTTTGATGCACGTTGGAGGGCCGGGGGCAGGGACGGCTTTTCTGGCAAAGAAATGCCTGCTCGGCTCTGGTTTTTGGGGGAGGCAAGGGCCAGGGACGTGGTGGAACCCATCTGTGTCCACCGACGGAAAGGCAACTTTTCCCAAAGGGCCCCAAAGCTGGCAATCCGAATTTAGCTATTGGGGTTTTGGGGTGGTTTGGGTTAAAAAGTTTCTTTTTGCTCCGAAACCTGGGAAAACAGAAGGCTACTGTAACTGCCCGCTGTAGGGGGAGGTCGTCAAACTGGCGGAAGGAGAAGGGGTAGGGTGGGTCCTGGTGGGCTGGTGGTACCGGGCGATGGTGGGGGCTTTAAGCGGAGGCTGATCCTGATCATGATCTGAGGACTAGCAAATGAAACGCTTGGTGGTGGCGGGGGGCGGAGACAGAGGGTGTGACAGTGGTTGGAGGCCCAGGCCCGGTTGGCCTTTTTTTTCCAAGTGTTCCCTCCATTTAAAAATCATGCATTCGCTGCAAAGTGATAGACATGTTGGTGGTGGGTTTAAAACCCCCAAAAGGCCTTCCTCTATTATGCGTTTTCAGCAAAGGCGGGATAAGACACGCGGGTGAATCAAGGCTTGGTCAAAGAAGGCCCGGCTTGAGAGGTCCTGGACCTTTTTCGGCGATAAGCGGGGGAGGGGTTTGCGGACCTGGGGGGCGGAAAACAATCACTTTTTGCGACCACCCCCTCCCTTTTTGAGGCGGGAAATGTATGACACTACCCCACGCTTCCTCCCCGTCCGCGATGAACGCTCGCAAGCAAATTCTGCTGAAAAACCATGTTGGAGCAAAGTGTCATCTCTCCCTCAACACAGTGACTTCGTCGCCTGACATTCTGCATCCAGAAAAGCGGGCTACAAACAGAGGGACTGCAAGGCGTGCCGACCGCCCGGGATTTTTTCCCCATTTACCCCGGCCCCTTCTCTCCTCCCGATGGCAACAGTAACTGGCGCAGATAGAGAAAAATCACCTCTTGGCCCCTTGATCTTTTAACATCCCTTTTGACCCCCCCCGCATTTTTTTCCATCAAAAGGGTCTTTAGAAAAAGGATTTTCCACAGTGGTGGGTACACAGTTGACATTTTGGGGTGCTTCATGTTGGACGGATGCTGGGATGCTGATGACGAATTTGTGGGGCCCTGATGGGGGGGACGAGGAGGTAAGACTGCTGGATGCAGGTTGCATTAACCCCTGAAAGGGCAGATTTGGCGACGCTGTTCGTTTTCTGAGATTCACAGGGCCTGACCCGCGATGACGGGCCTGACGGTCCTGCAACTGATTATCGCTGGCTTTCGTGTTTTTCGCCCGCCTGGGAAAGGGCCCTTCCTTTGAACCTTACCTCCCTGTCCTACCCCCCTTTTGCTCGTTTACCCTGAATTTCGCTCCATGTTTAGAAAAATTTTCAAATTGAAGGTATGGAAAAAGTTTTGGAAAGTCTCTTATTAAAAGATGGCAAAAACACAGCTATTTCCCAAAACCCTCAAATCAAAACAAAATTGCTTTAATTAAAAAAACTGCAAGTGATTATCAAGTCCAAAGCTGGCCTGCGCCAAAATGAAAAAACATATCGAAATGTATTTGGATAATAAAAGGGTTTTTTTTTTGGACCCCAAATTTCCCCCCGTGGTAAACACAATTGCTGGGTTTTAAATTTTAAAGCAAGGTGGGTCATCAACAAACTGGATGGGCCAAAAATCCAAAACACGTTCTGAATGTATTCTGTAATAAAAGGTATTTTTGGCACCTATCAAATTTACTTGGGTTTACTAAAAAATTGCAGTATTCCATTTAAGTCAAGGTGCCTAATGAAGAAAGCTGTAGTGCCCAAAGTCAAAAAAAGTTCGTAATGTTTCGGGTAATAAAAGGTATTTTTTGGCACCTATCAATTCCCTGTGGTAACTAACAATTTCGCATTTAAATTTTAACTGAAGGTGGGTCTACAAAAATCTGGACTGGGCAAAAGTGCCAAAAACGTATCAGTAATGTATTCGGATAATAAAAGGGATTTTTTGGCATATAATTCACCCGGGTGATAAAAAATTGCATATTCCCCCTTTAAGTGCAAGGTGCCTCAATGAACAAAGTGTAGGCACCAAAGTCAAAAAACAGTATTGTAATGTATTCGGATAAAAAAAGGTATTTTTTGGGACTATCATTCCCGTGGTAATACACAATTGCTGGATTTAAATTTAAACTGAAGGGGGCTCTTCAACAAAAACTGGACGGGCAAAAGGCCAAAAACATTTTCGGTAAAGTATTCGGGTAATAAAAGGTATTTTTTCACCTTTCAATTTTACCTGTGGTGATCAAAATTTTCAGTATTCACATTTAAAATGCAAGGTGCCTCAATGAACAAAGGTAGTCCCAAATCAAAAAACACGTATCTGTAAGTATTCGGTAATAAAAGGTATTTTTTGGAACCCATCAATTCCCCTGTGGTAACTACCATTGCTGGATTCAAATTTAAAATGCAAAGGGGGCTCTATCAACAAAATTGGGCTGGGAAAAGTGCCCAAAAAAGTATCTGTAAGGTTTCGGGAAAAAAAAGGATTTTTGGCACCTATTCATTCCCTGTGGTGACAAAAAATTGCGTTTCCATTTAATTTCAAGGGCCTCAATAACAAAACTGTAGTGCACCAAAATCAAAAAAACAATCTGTAATGATTATATTACAAGGTATTTTTGGCACCCATCAACCTGTGCGACTTGCTGGATTCAATTTAAGTACAAGGTGGTTTTTCAACAAAGGTGGATGGCAAAATTGAAAATGAACACCTACTGAAATGTTACTGTAAAAAATGGAGTTTTTCACCAACAAAAAGACTGCATTTTTTAGAAAAAGATGTGTTTTTTTTTTCCTATAAGTTCGGCGCCCCCCCGGAAAAATTAATAAAAAAGTTTTTAATAAGCTATTAATGTCTCATAAGTCTTGGTGAACTTTTTTCCAGATTCTTTTTAAAAGCTTTTGTGTTCGCCCCCCGGGGGGCCCCTCCCCCGCTCCCCCCCCCCCCCCGTGCTTTCAGCGGTAGATGCTCCTTTAAAATCCTTACCTAAATATACAAAATCTTCCAAAATTTAATCTAACTAAATTGTAAGGATCACAGCTAAAGTAGAGGTTCCTGGAAGAAAAATAATAATTTTCGCTGATGTTTGGACACAAGAGGGCGCACGTCCCTTTTCTCTGAGACGCTGGGGGACACGAGGGTGAAAAGGAAACGCTGTTCTATGTTAAAACGAGGTCTGTGATTTTTCCAGCCCTCGCAACCCTACACATTCCGTCAGACGTCGCACACAATTACCCTGCCTATTCTGTATCTGATTTTGGCCGCCAAAATTACAGGAAGCGCCAAAAAAAGGGAATCTTAATAGTGGCACAGATTTTAACCTAAATTATCCCATGTCTAAAAAATCCCGATCACCATAAAACTGTGCCGATTTCAACTTTGTCGTAATAATGTCAACATATCCAGTGCTAACTCTTTTGCTAGAAGGGAGATCTGTGCCTTTCATGAAGCTGGGTTCAACGTAACAAATCTCCCGCTGTGAGGGAGAAAAATCATACTCAGTCTAGATTGAATCACCTGGGTATGTATACAGCTCTTACAAAAAAAAGACTGCATGGGGAGACACATGACATGGGATCGAGAAGGGGGAGGAAATTTGGGGGCCCCATAACATGAAGGGGGAGATGTCATCAAACAGGGAGGGGAAGAAACGCCCCCCGATTTTAAGTTTAGAACTGAGAGCAAGT
>JAODAL010050974.1:0-27019 GCA_025379985.1 Phyllomedusa bahiana | reverse complement strand
TTTGCCTTTTTCTTATGCATAATAATGTCTGTAAATTTTAAATTTTTTATGAAACACCCGTCTGTTAAAAATTTTTTGAATTTTTTTACCCCTTAAAACTTTCTTTAGGGGGTGTATTTTCTAAATTTGGGGTAACTTTTGGGTTTTTTTAAAAATTTTTTTTTCACATCCCCGGCATGTACAATTGCCCGGGAAAATTGCTGTGTTTTTTTTTCAGAAAATAGGCCTGTCGTGGGGTTTAATTTACTTTGTTCTTTTCCAGGGCCCGTGTTTCGGGGGCCCCCAAAATTTAGGGGGGGACATGTGGGGTTTTCCCTGGGGAACGGGGGGGGAAAAATTGCAAAAAAATTTGGGGTATCTGATTTTTCAATTTTCCCGCAGGCATGCCGCTGTTATTGGGGCTTTAAGTTGGCAAATTTTCCCCATAAAATGCCCAGGGACCCTGACCCCAGGGGCCTTTTTCCCCTCTTTGGGCCACTTGCCCAAAAGAAAATTCCCCCCGCCCCCCCCCCCCCCCCCCCCCCCCAAACCCCCCCCCACCCCCCCCCCCACCGCCCCCCCCCCCCCCTCCCTGCATAAACCAAATTTAAAGACACAGGGACCTGGGCTTGGTTTAAATTTGGGCCACAGCGCCTTTTTTATTTAAAATTACAAATTAAAAGCCCTTCAAAAAGGGGTGAGACCCCAAGTACCCAAAAGCCCAAAATCCGGGAAAACCAATTGGGGCTGGGGTTTCCTTTGGAAAATGCCCAATGCAAAGTAAATTCCCGGGGGCCCTGGCAAAAACCCATCCCCCTTTTTCCACTTTCCTTGCCCCAGCCCGTAAAACCCCCCCGGCTTTCAGGGAAACCAAGCCATCTCAGAGGGGCAAATTTCCCCCAAAAACCTGCCCCCAAAAGGGCCGATCCCCTTTGGGGGACCCAAAAAACCCTTCGCCAGGCCGTTCCTTCACCAATTTGGAGAAAGCAGGCCTAAACTCCCCCCAACTACTTTCATGACCCCAAGCCCCCAACCCCCCCCAAGCAAAGGGGGCCATGCACCTCATGAATCGCGACCCCCCCACACCCCTTAAAGCTCTCCCCCAAAACCTTTCCCTTTAATGCCCCAAAGACCAAAAGTTTTCCCCAAAAGGCATTTAAGGGCTCCTTCTTTCCGCCGGGAAAATCCCCGTCCCCTTTAATTAAACCCTTCCCTTTTGCCTTATGCCCCAAAACCCCCTTTCCCTGGCCCAAAAGGCCCCCGGGCCTTGTTAATTTTTTTATCCTCGTTTTTCAAAAAACCGGGCCCCCGGGAACCCCCGCGTTCCCCCAAAGGACAGTCTACGAAACAATACCCGGGACCTTAAAATAAACTTTCCCCGGGTTTTAAACCCAAAACAATCTGAGGATATCTTTTAGGGGCCATATCCCGAAATTAGCTCTTAATGGGACGCAACCCGGATCGTTTGCCCCCCACAGGGTTAAAAAAAAAACCAAAGGTCTGGGGGGCCTACCCCAAATGGTGAACTGTTAAAAACCCGGAAAGGGGCCCTGTCCCCATTCTAGGCCTTTTTGAAAATCCACCGAACTACTCCCACCTCTTCGGGAAAATTTCCCCCAGTTGACCCCCACTAGGACGCGACCCGGCCGTTCCCCCTTCCCAGGGGAACAAAAGGTGTCCTTTTTTCCAGGCAATCCGACGTCCTGCAAAAAAGAATAAACAAAACCACCCCTTTAGGGGGGGGAGGCAAAACCAAACCCCCAAAACCAAACCCCCAACTAAAATCCTTATCCCTTTTCCCCCCCCTGAAAACCACCCCTCCTTGCGCCCAAAATGCGGTCGAATGTAGTCTTTTTGCGCCCCCAAACCCCAAAATTCCCTTTTTTTTTTAACCAGTTGGGGTTTCCAATCCCCACCCTTTGCACCCTCCGTTTCACCCCCTTTTCAAAACAAAAGTGGGGGAGCAAAACTGAGATGGATCCAGACCAAGCACCCCCGGGAACAACGGGGGAAAAAAACCGTTGTGTTTTGAAAACTGACGAAACGGGCCCGTTTTCTTCCCCAGTAGCAGGGGGCCCGGGGCTCCCCGACCTGAAACCCTCCTATATCCCAAAAAACAAGAACTGGGCACATTTTAGCCCCCCCCAAACCTCCCCCTCAATTCAATATTTTACCCTACCCAACTGGTCCGTCTTTGACCTTCTAAGCCGCAAAAACCGGTCCCCGCCGCCCCGGGACACATCCTCCGCCCCTCAAGCCCCCCCCCCCCACCTTTTTGCTGGGGCCCGGGCCCTTTTTCCCCTTCTTAAGGGCCCCAAAAAAAGGCTTTTTAAAAAGGGCCCCCAACGGAATAACACCCCCTTAAAAAATTCGGGCTTGAAAAAATTTCCCCCTTAACACCGTCCCAAACCTCTAAAACATTTAAAAAAAAAACCCGGGCGCCCCCCCTTAAACCCCTTTAAGCCGCCCCCCCCTGGGGAAAACCCTTTTTAAAGATTTTAAATTCCCCCAAAACCCTTTGGGGTACGTCAATCACCCCCCGGGCCCTTTTAAAACCCCAAAAAACCCCAAATCCTTTTTATAAAGCCGCAAAACCCTCGAGGCGGGCCCAACCCCTCGTTCGCGGGTTTGTCCAAAAAAAAACTAAAAAAAAGCTGCCCCCCTATCCTCCGTCGTGCTATGAGGTCCAGCCCGACAGCCAATGCTCCCTTAATCCCCCAAGCCCTGGCAAAGGCTCCCAAGTCCCCCTTAGCTAAGGGGGCCATGAAAAAAACTTTTTGGGCGGGTATCAAAAACCAGAGCCCCCACCCTTCGGGGCCTCAAACTCCTTTTCCCATCGCCTCCGGAGCCAGACCTCGAAATCGTCCCACTGCAAAGGGGACAAGGCTTTCCG
Source organism: Phyllomedusa bahiana (assembly GCA_025379985.1). Taxonomy (NCBI): domain Eukaryota; kingdom Metazoa; phylum Chordata; class Amphibia; order Anura; family Hylidae; genus Phyllomedusa; species Phyllomedusa bahiana. The sequence goes on along the minus strand of JAODAL010050974.1, from coordinate 24,147 downwards.
GAAAGTCATTTTAAATTTAAAAGGAACTGCCGCGCCACCCCCCCACGCATTCCCCCCAAGAATCTTTGCAAAAAATTTGTCGAAAAAAATGACCCCCCCCATGGGGGAAAAATGGGGCCCCGCCCCAAAGGTTAATTCCCGAACCCCCCCAAATATTATCGCAATTAAAACTGCCCTTTTTATTCAAAAATGTCCGCCCCAAAATTCCAAACTGCCAAGACAATGGGAAATTTAATTCTAATTTAACCAAATTCCTAGTTCAGACCCCCCTTAAACCCCAACCCGCGGGCCCCAATGCCCGGCGCCCCAAAGCCCCCTGGCAGTCCCGCCCCCAAAAAAAAAAACCACTTTGCCCGCCGAATCAGAAATTTACCTAATTTCCCCAAACATTGTCACTCGCCTTGTCCATAATGTTTGGGGGAAATTGCCCCATTGTTTTTTCTCCCAAAGAAGGAATCCCCATACCTCAAATCCTCTTTCATCCCGGCCCACCCTAATGAAATGATGCGGTGTTTTTCCCCCGCCGTCCCCCCTGCGCCATGGGCCCCGAAAAAAACACCCTTCCCATTGGCATTATTCTGCAAGCAAAAGTTCGGGCTTCCCCAAATTTAATGATTGGAGTTCCCTGAGCGAGGGCCCTTTTTTCAGCCCAACAAACGCCCAAACCCCCCTCCTCATGTCCCTTAACTTGACCCCCGTCAAAAGGCTTTTCCCTGCACGGAATTAAGTGATCCCTAAAAAGTTAATGGTTGTCGTGGCCCCCTTTTGTTTGTCCGGGGGCCCAAAGGGCCCCCCAAATTTACCCGCCACCCCCCCCGCAAATTTATGCCAACGCGACCCGCATACGTCTGAGTCCGCTGGGCCAATTTCATAAAAAAAACATCCAAAAAATGGATGGGCTGTGGAAAGGGGGCCCGGGGGTACGTCCCAAAACCCCCCATTCCCGGAAGGAACCCGAAAGCCTCGAAGTAGAAACGGGATCGAGCAACCCCCCCTCCCCTAGGCCCCTCGGTAAAAAAAAAAACTCCCCCCCCCCCAAATTTCAGCCCCGCGCTTAAAACTCTTGGGTGAAAACCGGGGAAAAAAACCCAAAAAGTGATTTTATACGGTTTTTGCCATAAGCGTGACTTTCCCCCTTTAACCCTTACCCCCCGCAAGTGCCCCATCAAACGATGGTTTAAACCCCGGAAAAAAGTTCCGGGTTTAATCCATGTTCACTGACCTGCCTTAAAAGAAAGAGAGGTGGTGTGAATCAGCCGAAATTTATTCGGTCCCTTTTTTGGGCCCCTACTCCCCAAAAGGGGAAAAAACTACCAAATCCCGGAATTTGGGGGGGTCCTAAAAAGGGGCCCGCCATCCCACCCCAAAGACACTTCCTTTTTAAAAATTTTTTCTTTTTACCACCTCCGGGTTGGGGGGGGGTGAGCGGATTTCAAATTCCCTTTTCGAAAAAGGAACCTCATGCCCCGGTGCTGGAATTTTAAAGCCCCCAAACCAAAAACCCCTTCCCCGGGGGGTAAACGGGCCCTCCCCGTCCCGGGGATCATTTAGGGAAGGTTTTTCCCTCGGACCTAGAATCCCCCGGAGGGCACCCCTTGCTGATTCCCTTGTCCCCCCCCCCCCTTTTTTTTTCCGCAAAAAAACGCGGAAAGCCCCATGGGAAGCGGCGCTGCACACCGAGCAGGTTTTCCGGGAACCCGGGGGGGGGGGGGGGCCCGCCAGGGCCCCAAATTTTGCACTGGGCTTTTTATTAAAATGCCAGCAGACCCCGATTTTTTGGGTTCCCGTTGGGAGCCTCCCCCCAAAGGGCCCCGGGACCCCCCTGCTGGCTGGAGTTGCCCGGTCCCCCCGGGAAAAGGGCGCCATACCGCATAGGGGCCCATCACTCTCAACCATAGCCCCATGTCCCCTGAATTTCCAAACTAATAGGATGGCCGCACCGCCTTTTCGTTGACGAAAATTTTTCGTCTACTGTTTTTCCCTGCTTGCCCCCATTCACCCGCTGTGCCTCCCCTATTGAATCCAGATAGCCCAAAAAAACGCCCCCAAAAAAATTTTTCGGGCTTTTTCACCCCAAAGACGTCACCAAAATGGCAAAACCCCCTGCATTTCCAAATTTTGGAATGGGCTGCGGATTCCAGCCGCCCCCTCCTTTTTTCCCCCTTCCTCTTTTTTTACTCTCGTCCCCCCTTTTTCCCCTTTTGGTTTTGATTGGAATTTTTCCCCGAGGTAGAAAAGAGAAAATCTGACGTATTTTGTCCCCGCCCAGATCTTCTCTCTCACCTCCTTCTTTTGTTTAGCGCCCCAAAGGGGCCTCGGAAAAACCCCGTATACCTCCCCCCCCTAGCTCTATAAACCAATCGAACCCTGCCCCCGTTTTCCCCGCTCCCTCTGCCCCCGGACAAAGTGACTCCCCCATTCCCTCCCCCAGCCCATCCCCTGGTTTTCTCCAAACCCCCCCCCCAAATGGGGAGGGCAAACCCCCGGCCAAAAGCCTAAAAACCCCACGAACCCCCCGCCCGATAACGGGGTCACCGGTCCCCTTGGCCCCTCCCCCGGGAAAACGTGCTTTAAAAACCTCCCCCAAGCTCAGCGCTAATTTTCCCGCCCCCTCCGCCCCGGGACCCTCACCCATCGGACGCCCTCCCCCCGCCGCCCCCGGGGCCCGGCCCCAGGGGGTAACGAAAAAAGTCATAGACCCAAACTCACCCGGCTGCAAGGGAAACGTGAACCCGCCAGCCGCGGGTGCCCCATCCCCCCCCCCCCGCAGACTTTTTCTGTACGTCCTCGCTGGCCCACATCCCCAACTTGCCCGGGGGTTTTCACTCGATCTTCGGGGCCGATGAACTTTTCCCAACGGACCCCCCCCCACCGACTTCCCCCCGTTGCCCGGGCCCCCCGGTGGACCCCCAACGAAACAGGCCCCCGCATAGCCGAAGGGCCCTCCGCCCCGAATCCTCCAGGTCCGGCTTGACAACCCAGGTCCGGGGCCCCCGCGTGTTCCCTCTCCAGTTCCCCGACCCTTTGGGGGCCCCTTGGGGCCGGGGGCCCTGCCAAGAGAGCCCGCCCCTGCCGGGCCCCGTCCTTTCCGTCAGGGAGCCCCAGGGCCCCGCACCATTCCCCCAGAGCCCGGGGTTTATGCCTGCCCGTTGCTCCGCTGGGCCCGTCCGCCTGGATGGTTTTCCCCCCCAGGGGGGGACGGGGGCCGGAAAAAACGCCCCGAAAAGGCCCCCACCGTCCCCCTGGAGGGTTTCCCCGGGGGGGCTCCCACGGCGTGCCCGGACCCCGGGGGGGCGCCTCAGGGGGCCCTTCTGGCCTGGTGAGCAGCCAGGTCCCAGGGGGGGTTTGGGAGGCGCCGGGAAAAACCCCGGCCCCCCGCGGGGCAGTTGGTGAGGGACCCGGCCCCCCCCTTTCACCCCCAAACCCCCCGCAAAACCCGTGCCCCGCCAATGAGGACCGCGCTCCCCCCCCGCGCTCCTCAGCCCTTTCCAGCAGTTTCTTCTTTCGCTGTCCGCCCCTTCCCGGGAAATTTAAAATTTGCGCCACAGAAAGCGCGGGGGCTTCTTCATGGTTCTCCCCCCCGCGCAAAATTTAGCCCCCGCGGGCCCCCGGGGTTTTCCGTTTTTAAGTCGGGCCCCCCCCCCCCCCCCCCCCCCCCCCGCACGGCCACGTTGGTCCTCCCCCCACGTTTTTCCTCACTGTTGGCGCGCGGGTCTTTAGGGGGCCCCCCTTAAAGGGGCTGCGCCCCCCATGTTTCGGCCCCGGGGCCCCCTTTTCATTTTTTTTTCCTTTCTTATGCATTAAAAATGTTGTGAATTAATTTTATGAAAAACCCGTCCCCGTTCATAATTTTTAATTTTCCCCCTTAAAACGGGTTTTTTAGGGGGTGTTTGTTCTAAAATGGGGTCATTTTGGGTGTTTTTTTTAATTTTTTTTAAAATCACAACCTTTTACAATTTTTCAGGAAAAGTGTGTTTTTTTAGCAAAAATAGGCCTGTTGTGCCCCCTAATTGCTATGGTTTTCTCCATGGCGTGTTTTTAGGGGGCCCGCCCAAAATTTTAGGGTGACATGTTTTTTGGGTTTTTTTGTCCCTAGGAAAGGGGAGACATTCAGAAAAAAATTTTGGGGATCTGTTTTTTTTAAATTTTTCGCAAGGGTGCCGCTGTTTTTTGTGCAGTTTGTTTTGGGGTTTTTCCCTATAAACGTTTAGTTTAAATTTTTTGCCTTTTAATGTTGTTTAAAGTTTGTGAATTAATTTTATGGGAAAAACCGTTGTTAAAAAATTTTAAAATTTTACCCCCTTTAAAATGTTTCCCTTTGGGGGTGTACGTTTTAAAATGGGGTCCTTTTTTGGGGGGTTTTTTAATTTTTTTTTAAAATCCCCAAACTTTTATTAAAATTTTCAGGGCATGCTGGTTTTTATTTCGCAAAAATAGGGGTGTATGCGCATAATTGCTATGTTTTTCTCCATGGCGTGTTTCAGGTGGGAGCCATATTCTAGGGTGACATGTGGGGTGTACCCTAGAACGGGAGGACTGGCGAAAAATTGGGAATCTGATTTTTCAATTTTGCGCAAGGCGTGCCGCTGTTTTGGTGCAGTAAGATGGAGAATTACGCATAAATGTCAGTTTGCATTTTTTGCAATTCTATGCTTAATTAATGTCTGTGAATTAATTTATGAAAATCCCCGGCTGTTCTAAAATTAGGAATTATACCCCTTTAAAACGTTCTTTAGGGGGTGTACGTTCTAATGTGGGTGGGGGGGGTGGAGGTCACTTTTGGGTCGTTTTATAATTTTTTTTCACATCACGCATGTACGATTTGTAGGACATGCTGTGTATTTCAGCAAACTAGGCCTGTGTGAGCATAACTTGCTATGTTCTCTCCATGGCGTGTATGGCAGGGGCAGCAAATTCTTAGGGTGACTTTGGGGTGTCCCTAGAATGGGGAGGACATGGCTGAAAAATTGGGTATCTAATTTTTCAATTTTACGCAAGGCGTGCCACTGTTATTGGCGGTAAGTGGCGAAATAAGCATAAATGTCAGTTGCATTTTTGCCTTTCTTATGCATAATAATGTCTGTGAATTAAATTTTTATGAACACCGTCTGTTCAAAATTTGAATTACACCCTTAAAAGTTCCGTAGGGGGTGTGTGTTCTAAAGTGGGTCATTTGTGGGTGTTTTTTTTTTTTTTTTCACAATCACGGCATGTACAAGTGTCAGGCATGCTGTGTATTTCAGCTAAACTAGGGCATGTCGTGGCGCCAAATTCTATGTTCTCTACTGCGTGTTTCAGGGGCAGCAAATATCTAGGGTGAAATGTGGGGTGTTCCTAGATACGGGGAGACATTGCAGAAAATTAGGTATATGATTTTTCAATTTTGCGTTAAGGGCGATGCACTGTATTGTGCAGTTAGATGGCAAATTACGCAGTTATCTTCAGTTTGCATTTTTCAACTTTTAATGAATAATAATGTCTGTGTGAATAATTTTATGAAACAACCCGTCTGTTCAAAATTTTTAATTTCACCCCTTAAAAATGTTCCTTAGGGGGTGTACGTTCTAGGTGGGGTCACTTGTGGGTGTTTTATAATTTTTTTTACATCACAGCATGTACAAATTTTCAGGACAAGCTGTGTATTTTAGAAATAGGCCTGTTGTGCGCTTAATTGCTAAGTTCTCTCCATGGGCGTGTTTCCAGGGGGCAGACAAAATTCTAGGGTGACAGGTGGGGTGTCCCTGGAACGGGGAGACATTGCAGAAAAATTGGGTATCTGATTTTTCAAATTTTGCGTAAGGCGTGCCGCTGTTATTCCCCTGCCAGTTAGATGGCGATTTACGTATATACGTCAGCTTTACTTTTTTTGCCTTTTAATGAATAGTATTGTCTGGAATTAATTTTATGAAACCCAGTCTGTTCAAAACTTTGAATTACACCTTAAAACGTTCCTTTGGGGGTGTACGTTTCTAAAAGTAGGTAACTTTTGGGTGTTTTATAATTTTTTTAACTTCACTAGGCATGTATAATTGTCAGACATGCTGTGATTTCAGCAAACTAGGCGTGTCTTGCGCATATAATTGCTATGTTCTCTCCATGGCCGTGTTCAGGGGAGCCAGCCAAATTCTAGGGTGAATGTGGGGTGTCCTAGAACGGGAGACATGGCAGAAAATTGAGGTAATCTGATTTTTCAATTTTGACAAGGCGTGGCCGATGTTTTGTGCGGTAAGATGCGAATTTCGCATAAATGGTCAGTTTGAATTTTTTTGCCATATTATGCATAATAATGTCTGTGAATTAATTTTATGAAAACACCCGTCTGTTCAAAATTAGATTTATACCACTGTATAAGTTCTTTAGGGGGTGTACGTTCTAAGTGGGTACTTTTGGGTGTTTTATAATTTCTTGTTTCACATCACGGGCATGTACAATTGTACTGGACATGCTGTGTATTTTCAGCAAACTAGGCCTGTCGTGCGCATTAATTACACTATGTTCTCTCCCATGGCGTGTTGAGGGGGGCAAGCCAATTCTAGGGTGACATTTGGGGTGTCCCTAGAATGGGGAGACATGGCAGAAAAATTGGGTATCTAATTTTTCAATTTTACGCAAGGCGTGCCACTGTTATTGTGCAGTAAGATGGCGAATTACGCATAAATGTCAGTTTGCATTTTTTTGCCATTTCTTATGATTAATAAATTGTCTGTGAATAATTTTATGAAACACCCGTCTGTTCAAAATTTGAATTACACCCCTTAAAACGTTCCTTAGGGGGTGTGTGTTCTAAAGTGGGGTCATTTTTGGGTGTTTTATAATTTTTTTTCACATCACGGCATGTACAATTGTCAGGACATGCTGTGTATTTCAGCAAACTAGGCCTGTCGCGCGGCATAATTGTATGTTCTCTCCATGGCGTGTTCTCAGGGGGAAGCAAATTCGTTAGGGTGACATGTGGGTGTTCCCTAGAACGGGGAGAACATTGCACAAAAATTAGGTATCTGATTTTTCAATTTGCGGTAAGGCGTGCCACTGTTATTGTGCAGTAAGAGTGGCGAATTACGCATAATGTCTTGTTTGCATTTTTTTTGCCTTTCTATCGCATAATAATGGTCTGTGAATTAATTTTATGAAACCACCGTCTGTTCAATATTTGTATTACTCCCCTTTAAAACGTTCCTTAGGGGGTGTGTGTTCTATAGTGGGGTCATTTTTGGGTGTTTTATAATTTTTTTACACAACACGGCCATGTACTATTTGTCTGGAACATGCTTGTGTATTTCATGCAAACTAGGCCTGTAGTGCGCATAATTGCTTGTTTCCTCTCCATGGCGAGTTTCAGGGGGCAGCAAATTCTAGGGTGGACATGTGGGGTGTTCCTTAGAACGGGTGAGACTGCAGAAAAAATTAGGTATCTGATTTTTCAATTTGCGTAAGGACGTGCCTCTGATATTGTGCATTAAGATGGCGAATTACGCATAAAAATGTCAGTTGCATTTTTTGCCTTTCTTATGCACAATAATGTCTGTGAATTAATTTTATGAAAACCACCCGTCTGTTCAAAATTAGATTACACCCCTTATAAAGTTCATTGGGGGTGTGTGTTCTAAAGTGGGGTCACATTTTTGGGTGTTTTATAATCTTTTTTTACACACCACGGCACATGTCAAAGTCAGGACATGCTGTGTATTTCAGCAAACTAGGCCTGTGTGAGGCATAAGTGCATATGTTCCATCCATGGCGTGTTTAGGGGGCCTGCAAATTCTAGGGTGAATGTGGGGTGTTCTAGAACGGGGAGACTTTGCAGAAAATTAGGTATCTGATTTTTCAATTTGCGTAACGCGTGCCGATGTTTTTGTGCAGTAGATGGCGAATTTCGCATAAAATGTCAGTTTACATTTTTTTGCTTTCTTATGCATAATAATGTCTGTGAATTAATTTTATGAAAAACCCGTCTGTTCAATAAATTTGAAATTCACCCCTTAAAACGTTCCTTAGGGGGTGTACGTTCTTAAAGTGGGGTCACTTTTGGGTGTTTTATAATTTTTTTTTCACATCACAGATGTACAATTGTCAGGACATGCTGTGTTTTTCAGCAAAATATGGCCTGTCATGCGCAAATTTGCTCATGTTCTCTCCATGGAGAGTTTCAGGGGGCTTGCCAAATTCTAGGAGTGAGCATTGTGGGGTGTCCTAGAACGGCGGAGAATGGCAGAAAAAATTGGGTATATGATTTTTCTTTTTTGCGCAAGGCGTGCAGCTTGTTATTGTAAAAGGTATGGAATAATATACAGGATAATTGTGATTTTTCACACTTATACCTTAAATTTTTTATCTATAATAATTCACTCTACGGTCCAAATGAACACTTTTCACCCCTAGATGATTTTCATTGAGGGGTTGTAGTTTCCCTAAATGGGGGTCAAATTTTGGGTTATTTTTTTAACGTTCTGGATCTTGGGGGGGTCTACAATGCAACATGAGGGCCTCCAGACAGTCCACCTTATTTGACACTCCCACTGTCAAATAGCTGCTCCTTCCCTTCTAAGACTAACCATGTGCCCGCTATATGTTTTTTAACGACATATGGGGTACTGCCTTACTCGGAAGAAATTTGGCAACAGGTTTTGGGGTGCTTTTTCTCCTACTTTTTTTATGAAAATGAAAAATCTTAGGTTAATTGTGCAATTTTCTGGAAAAATTGTAATTTTTCATTTTTGTTCACAACCGAGATTCCAGAAATTTCTGTGAAAACCTGTGGAGGTCAAAAGGCACGCTAATACCCAAGATGAATTCATTGAGGGTATGTAGTTTCCAAATGGGGTCAATTTTTGGGTATTTTTTTCGTTCTGGAACTTGGGGGGTTTACATATGCAACATGGAGGGCCTCCAGCCAGTCCAGCTTATTTTCGCAATCCCTCAGCCAATTTAGCGCTCCTTCCCTTCTAAGACTCACACGTGCCCGTATATGTTTTTTGGACCAATATCGGGTATTGCTCTACTCGGAAGAAATTGCGGCAATCTGATTTTGGGGTGTCTTTTTCCCCTCCTTTGTTTTGTGAAAATGAAAAATTCTCTGTTAATTGTGCAATTTTCTGGAAAATTGTCATTTTTCATTTTCCACAAAACGGATTCCAGAAAATTCTGTGACTAAAATGTGGGGTCAAAGGGCACACTATACCACTAGATGAATTCCTTGAGAGGGGTGTAGTTTCCTATATGGAGGTAAATTTCTGGGTATTTCTTCCGTTCTGGAAACTTGGGGGGGTCTGCAATGCAATTGCAGGGCCTCAGCCAGTCAGCTTATTTTGCACTCCAAAGACAAATAGCGCTCCTCCCTTACTAAGCTCCACTCACGTGCACTCGTACTAGTTTTTTGATTCATATGGGTATTGCCTTACTTGGAAGAAATTGGGCACAGATTGTTGGGGTTGCTTTTTCCCCCCCAATTTTTTTGTGAAAATGAAAAATTCCTGGTTAATTTGCAATTTTCTGAAAAAATTTTAATTTTTCATTTTCCAACCGGCATTCCAGATAATTTCGGTGAAAAACCTGTGGGATTCAATTGGCACACTATACTCCTAGGATGAATTCATTGAGGGGTGTAGTTTCCAAAATGGGGTCAATTTTGGGGCTATTTTCTTCACGTTCTGGAACTTGGAGGGGGTCTGCATATGCACCAGGAGGGCCTCCTGCCAGTTCCACCTTATTTTGTTCTCCCACAAGCCTAATAGCGCGCCCTTCCCTTCTAAGACTCACACACGTGTCTCGTATTATGTCTTTTTGACTAAATATGGGGTATTGCCTTTAACTCGGAAGAAATTGGGCAACAGATTTGGGGTGCTTTTTACCCTCATTTTTTTTTGTGAAAATGAAAAATTTCGAGAGTTAATTGTGCATTTTCTGAAAAATTGTATTTTTTCATTTTCACAAAGCCGGATTCCAGAAATTTCTGTGAAAAAAAAAACTGTGGGGTCAATAAAATCACTACACCCCCGTGATGAATTCTTGAGGGGTGTTGTAGTTTTATAATGGGGTATTTTTAGGTTTTTTTTTAGTTTTTTGCACCTTTAGGTGTCAGCAACCTGATATGGTACTATACAATGTCATTATGAAATGATAGCCGCCATAATCCAGTTGTGCTCCTATCAATTATGAGTTTCCTGTGGTTGAGTCAATTTAACAATCTTGAGCCACTTATAATTTATTTCTGTAACAGCGACTTAGGGGAAAAACTTATAATTGAGTTGGTTTTTCTTATTAACATTTTAACTAAATTCCTGAAATAATAGTTTGAATTGAAAATTGGCACAAAAAATGAAATTTAGTTATTTTATCCTCACCAACTTTCCATCGTATTTCATGTGAAACACCCTAAGGGTTTAACAGACTTTATAAGTGCTGTTTTAATAATTAGAAGGGTGTAGTTTTTACATGGGGGGATTTTTATGGGGGTGTTTAATATACAGGCCCGTCAAAATTTTTTCATGTCAACTGAAACAGTGGTCACTATAATTATCTGTGTTTGTATTTTCTTGAACAATTGAGAATTTGCTATTAAATTGTAAGCCTCATAAAGTACCTATAAATATTGAAAAATAAATTTAAAATAATGATGCCAACATACAGAAAGACATATGGTAGTTGCTATTTATAAAACTATTTTGTGTGGTATTATGTTTGTGTTAGAAGGAGAATATTTTGAAAGTTTTCAAATTGCAAAATTTTTCCAAAATTTCCCGATATTTTGAAATTTGTTCACAAATAAGTGTATAGTTTGGACAAAATTTTTACTAACTTATGGACATATGTCACGAGGAAAACAATCTCTGAATCACGTGGATAGGTAAAAGCATTAAAAATGTTATTCTCACATAAAGTGAAACAGGTCAGAATTCAAAATATAGGGCTGTGTCAGGAAGGCCAAAACTGGCTGGGTCCTTAAGGGGTTAAAAGCAGCGTTTTTGCAATCCAAATACCACTTAATTTTTGGTTGCTCATTTCTTTTGCGCAATTTAGATCCAGGGGTTAATTAAGCGTTGTTCTGCTGTTTGGGGGTCACTAAAATAAAACTTTTCTTTTTTCACCGCCAAAGAAGCAATTTTGCATGTAGATAATTCATATATGAAGGTTAATTACCCTGTTGTGCTTTTTTTTATTCAGTAAAATACACAGTGTTTTTAAACGGCACATACAATTTAAATTTTTTCCTGCCCATTTGTGGAGCGCAATTTATATCCAAGGGTTCCCCAAGCTTGTTACTGGGTTCATTTGGAGTCAAATACAGGGTGTGTATTTATCATAATACAGATTTTCTTCATCAAACAGTGTCTGTACATTTTAGAACAAACAGTATGTCAGACAGGAGGTGGCAGGCTCTTCACCTGCGAGTGGCAGAGGCACAAACATTCCTGGAGCAAGCCCAGGTCGCAGCACAGCAAGGGGACGTCGCAGCAGGGGTCACTCGGTGAGGCCACAACTGCCGCTGTCATCTAGCGGCCGTAGTCCCTGACTAGCAACCCAAGGGTTCTTGATTGGTTGACTAGGTCATCCACTTCCTCCCAGATGACATCTGACAACTAGTGTTGAGCGATTACATTGACCATCGACATCGGTCGATGGTCGATAGTCGACCATCATCGACAAGATAGTCGATAGCGAGCAGTCGGTTATGAACGATGACCATTAAAATCTATGGGAGAGCAACAACACCTTCATTCTTCACCCAAACAGGGTGGAGAAGCTGGAATTAACTCCACAACAGCAAATGGATACGTGCTACATCTTAGGCAACATACTTAGGTTATAAAAGCCACAGAAAAAAAAACACACAACATTCCTATCCCTGTCTTGTACCACAGCATGGCCCCTTTAAAACCTGCATCACCACAAATTAAAAGTGGCAGAAGGCAGTATGATTTGAACCATCATTTACTTGAACTGGACATTGAATATCCCTGTCCTGGAACGCAGCATGAGCCCAAAACCTGCATGACCCCAGATTTAAAAGTCCCGGAAAAAGGGAGTCTTTCAACCACCATTTTAGTTGAACTGGACATTGACTATATTTGTCCTGTATGCAGAATGACCATTAAACCTGTCTGACCCACAGATTAAAAAGTGCCGGGAAAAGGAGTCTTTCAACCACCATTTTAGTTTCATGGACATTAAAATATACCTGTCCTGGGCCACAGCATGAGCCCCCAAACCTGCATGGCCCCCGATTCAAAAGTGCGGGAAAAGGAGTCTTTCAACCACCATTTTAGTTGAATGGACATTGACTATATTTGCCCTGTATGCGAAGACCATTAAACCTGTCTGACCACAGATTCAAAAGTGCCGGGAAAAGGAGTCCTTTCAACCACCATTTTAGTTTCACTGGGACATTGAATATACCTGTCCTGGGCCACAGATGAGCCCCAAACCTGCATGCCCAGTTTAAAAAAAGGTGCCGGAAAAAGGAGTTTTTCAACCACCATTTTAGTTGAACTGGCTTTGACTATATCTGTCCTGTACCGCAGAATTGACCATTAAACCTGTCTGACCCCACAGATTCAAAAGTGCCGGGAAAAGGAGTCTTTCAGCCACCATTTTAGTTTCACTGGACATTGACTATACCTGTTCTGGGCCACAGCATGAGCCCCAAACCTGCAGGGCCCCCAGATTCAAAAGTGCCGGAAAAGGAGTCTTTGAACCACATTTTAGTTGAACTGGACATTAACTATATCTGTCCTGTAACCGCAGAATGCCCATTAAACCTGTCTGACCACAGATTAAAAATGCCGGGAAAGGAGTCTTTCAACACCATTTTAGTTGAACTGGACATTGACTATCCCTGTCCTGGACCGCCATATGACATTAAACCTGTCTGACCCCCAAATTAAAAAGTGCCGGGAAAAGGAGTCTTTGAACCACCTTTTTTAGTTGACTGGACATTAACTATATCTGTCCTGTCCCGCAGAATGCCCTTTTTAAAAACCTGTCTGACCCACAGACTAAAAAGTCCCGGAAAAATAGGAGTCTTTCAACCACCATTTTAGTTTCACTGGACATATACTGTCCTTCCTGGGTAGCGCTTGCCCCTCCGTATGAGTGCGACCAATTGAGCTTCAGTTGTAAATACTGGTGGTTAACGATCATGTTCCACCCAGGTGCCCTTTTTTTGGGATTCTTTTTTTTTTTTACTCAACGTGCTGGAGGAAATTGTCTCTGTACTTTGTTCTCTGTCCGTGCTCCCTACTCCATGTCTCTGAATAACGTACATAGGTCAAGTTTTCCTGTACCTCCCTTGTACAATTCAGAGGAATTTTTTTACCAGCTATTTTGTACATGCAAGTTTTTTAGTAGTTTTAATTTCTAGAAAACACATTTTAAAATGGATGGAATCCCACCATGTCTTTGTTTCTCTTTTTTTAATTGTATTAAATGGGTTTTTTCTCAATTTCAGGGATTGGTAGCTATGTTAAAGATCTTGCAAAAACAAGTCATTTTGCAATATGTGTCCATTAACAGTGTCCTACCTATTCCTGTTTCTGACAGCACCATCACCCATGACCCACTCTTGACAATTGTGACGAACAAATGTCTGTTAGAAACAACATTTTTTTTTTATAATAGGACTGTAGTATTGCTGCATTTCAAAGCAGCATGACCCAAAAAATATAAAAATGACTTCTCAGCCACTGTTAAAAATTGTGAGGGAGAAATGCCATTAGAAAGCCACATTTCTGTTCCAAAGGACCATGATTATTGCTGTATCTCACAGCTACATGACCCAAATATTATAAATAGACTTGTCAGCCACTATTAAAAATTGTGAGGGAAATGCCCCTTTAAAAACCCATTTCTGTTACAAAGGACCATGATTATTGCTGTATCTCACAGCTACTTTACCCCAAAAAATTATAAATATGACTTCTAAGCCAATATTTAAATTGTTTAGGGAGAAATGCTACTTAAAAGCAACATTTCTGTTCCCAAAAGGGCCATAATTATAGCTGTATCTCACAGCAACATGACCTCAAAACCATTGACAATGCAAAAACTTCTGAAGATAAAGTGAATAAATGGGAAAACGGTGTTGTCATGAAACCTTGCTGTCTTTTACAGTCTCTCACAGCAAAACCAGCAAAATGAACTGTTGGGAAAAAGAATAAAAATTGCAGTAAGAAATGAAACATTTTAAAAAAAAGTTTTTTAAGGGGGACCATTTCTGTTTGAAGAGGAATGTGAAGTAGACCCGGGAACTAATCGGTGACCTCGGCAATTGGGGCCACAACATCATCGAGATCCATGCCTGATTCATCTTGATGAAAGTCAAACGATCACATTATCTGTGGAAAGCCGGATGCCTTTGTCTGTAATGACTCCTCATCTGTGCGAAGTTCCGCTCAGATTTTGACGCTGGCTGCTGGGCAAGACAACACCTCTATGGGGTGACGAGCCAGCTCGGGCCATTCGTCCATTTTGGATACCCCGAAGTCTATTGGGTCCGGAACAATCCAAAAACATCGGTGTTGGACGCAGATAGTCGTGCACCATGATCTTAAGCTGGTTCTCTGTGTGTTGGATTTTGTGCCCTGCATTGCATGCGTTGGTGAGGGTGGTAAAAAAAAAATTAAGATTGCCAGAGGTCACCCATTAGGCTTCTTCCACCTTGCCTGCTGCTGCTGCTGCTGCAGCTTAGCCTACTTGGCACTCTACTGCTGTCACGTCGCTGATGTTGTTCCACCGTGACATTTGGGGAACGTGAAGCAGACGCAACAGATGTCTCCAGTTGATCAATCAGCAAGGTCTCCATTTCCCGTATTTTACTCTCTTTTTGGGTGGGTGGAAGAAAGTGCTGAGTTTTTTTTGTACCGGGGATCCAGGAGGGTGGCCACCCAGTAATGTTGTTCATTTTGATGGCCTTAATGCGAGGATCATGTGGAGGAAATGGAGATCCAAGCACTCATGTGAGAAATGGAGCCCTTGATTCCCAAGCTCTGGGTCGAGGAGCACTAGCAAACTGATCTTCCTCATCTTCCCCCTCCGACCCCAAATTCGTGCAACCTCTTTCCAAGGCAGGGACGTCGGTAAACGTCGGTGTCTAGGAATACCTCCCTCCTCCTCCTCCGCTGCCTCCGGCACAGCTTCAACCAGCGCTGACTTGCCTGAGATGATGCACCCTGAGAGCGGGATGCGCCCCCTTGCACTAGCTCTGGCCCCCGAACCACTCCCTAATGAAGACCGATGAAATTGTGAAAACTGTCGGGCCTTGTGGATTTGATGGAGAGAAAGGCTCTGTGTCCGCATCTGTGTCTGTCTCCTCCTCCGTCACAGGCGGGACCTGTTGTTTCAGAGTGTCCAACGATCGTTCCAGAACTAAGATCACCACAATGCTCATGCTGACAAGTGAATTGTCCGCACTGACCATTTTGGGGCTTCTTTTAAAACTGGCAAGGATGGTTTCAGAGCCTCTTTCACCTGCCTCCGCTCTCGGTGGCTACACCCCGAGGTCCCCACAGCTGCTTTTCAGGCCATGTTTCACTTTGTACTGTGTAACGGCATTGCACTGCTGCCACAATCGCTGGAGCATGTGGAGGGTGGAATTGCAGCATGTTGCCAGGTCAACAATGAGATGGTTGACTTCGAGCATTCCTCAGCAGGCAGTCCAGACCCGGGTAGCTCTTTAGAAATTTCTGGACGACAAGGTTCATGACATGTGCCAGGCAAGGGTGGTGCACCAGCCTAGCGAACTTGTGGGCGGACAGCTGTGTGCGCCCGGTATCGCCCACCCCGTTGCCTGGCACAAGGTTCTTGGCGCCCAGCCAGCGCTCGGTCTCGTTGCGGATAGCCGTCCACAGCTCCTGACCTGTGTGTGGACGGACTCCAAGACAGATTAATTTCAACACGGCCTAGTTTCTATGGGCACGTGATGCCACCAGAGGACCTTGGGGGAAAGAACCCTGCACCATCCTGCGGTTTTGAAGAGCGTGCGCTGGGGCCGAGAGCCACCGTCACCCCCAGAGACATCCACCCAGCTCACCCAGTGGCTGTCACAGAGATATAGGGGCCTTGGCCGTGTTACTAGTCCAATGTGTCGGGGGGTCAGATGGACTTTTTGGCCACAGATGCAGACAACGCGCTTGAAATTTTAGATGACACGTGGCTGGCCAAGGCAGGGAGGGCCCGGCAGGCAAGGGCCATGACGTGGCGGAACGCATCTGTGTCCACCAGACGGAAAAGGCAAAAATTTCCAAGGCCAAATGCCTGGCAATGCCGACATTCAGGCATTTGGCTTTGGGATGGTTTGGGTTAAGTGTTTCTTCTGCCCCCAAACCTGGAAGACAGAAGGCTGGCTGCTTAGACTGGCCGCTGTATGGCTTTGCAGGTCATCAAACTGGCGAAGGAGAAGGGTTAGGATGGGTCTCTGGTGGTGCTGGTGATACTCGGGCGACGATGGAGGCTGAAGTGGGGCTGATCCCGATTTATGACTTGAGGGATATGGGCAGCTGAGGAACGCTTGGTGGTGGCAGAGGAGGGGGGAGACAGAGGGTTGTGACAGTGGTTTGGGGGCCCGCATCGGTCTGGCCTTTTTTGGCCAAGTGTTGCCTCCATTTCAAACTCATGCATTCGCTGTATGTGACTAGGGCATGTTGGTGGTGGTTAACCACCTAAGGTTCTTGCCCCTACTTATGCGTTTAGGCATAGGCGACATATGACATCGCTGGGTGAATCAGAGGCCTTGGTCAAAGAAGGCCAGGCTTGGAAGAGGTCCTGGACCTTTTTGACGGCGATAAAAAAGGAGCGGCTGTTTGCGCTGACCGTGGCTGGGGAATCATATCAGCGGACTCCTGCGACCCGGCCTCTCCCTTTTTGAGGCGGGAAACCCCTACTGACACTACCCCATCGTCTTCCTCCTCCAGTGATGAAGCGCTCGCAAGCAAATTTTGCTGAAAAGACCACGTTGGATCCGAAATGTCGTCTCATATCATCAAACAGGTGATTTGGGTCTTTCCGGGAATTCTGATCCAGGAGCTGCGGGGTACAAGCAAGGGGGGACTGCAACGCGTTGCCAAAACCGCCCGGGATTTTTGCCGTTTGCCCTTCCTTTCTCCTCTGATGGCTCAGTAATGGGGTCGAGCAAAAAAATCATCCTTTTTGGCCTTTTGTATTTAAAATGCCTTCTGACCCCAACCGCATTTTGTCATCAAAGAGGTCTTCAAAAAAGGATTATCCACAGTGGGGGGTCACGAGTTGACCTTTGGGTGTTTGTTGGAGAAATGCTGTTTGGCGATGAGACTTTTGGCCCGTGACTGGGAGGACGAGGAGGAAAGGGACTGCGGGATGCGGGTTTGAAATTAACCACTGAAGGCGATTGGCAAAGCTTTGTTAGGGAATTAAAGGGGGCCCCTGACCAGCGATGACAGGCCGACGGTCCTCAATGACGATCCCCTGGCATGGTGTTGTCGCGCACTGGAAGGACACCTTCTCTCGTACCTCTACCTCCAAATTTTACCCCCCTCTTTTGCCGTTTTCCCCCTGAATTTCGCTCCCTGTTCAGAAATATAAAAATTTTTAGAAGGGATGGAAGGTTTGGAAAGTTTTATTAAAAGACGCAAATCACAGCTATTCTCAAATCCCCAAATCAAAATTTGGATTCAAAATATAACTGCAAAGTAGATCTACCCAAAAAACCTGGCCTGCCCCCAAAGGGGAAAAAAACACGTATCTGTTATGTTTTCGTATAATAAAGGGTTTTTTTTTGGCCCACCTATAAATTTCCCCTGGGGGTGACTAAAAAATTGCTGTTTTAAAATGAAACAGCAAATTAGATTTAAAAAAAAGCTGGCCTGCCCCAAAAAAGTGAAAAAAAAACGTATCTGAAATGATTGGGGTTTAAAAAACAAGGTTTTTTTTGGCACCTTTAAAATTAACGTGGTGACAAATAAAATTGCGGGTATTAAAATTTAAGTGCAAACCCGGGCCTCAATGAAAAAAAGTTTTAGTGCCCCCAAAGTCAAAAAACATGAAATTGTTATGTATTTTTATAATAAAAAGAAAATTTTTGGCCCCTTTTAAAATTCACCTTGGGGGACAAAAAAATTGTCTGGATTCGGGATTTAATTTGGAAAGCACCTAAATAAAACAAAGCTGTTGCCCCCAAAGTAAAAAAACAGAAATTTTTAAATGAAAATTCGTAAAATACAAGATATTTTTGGGGAAACCTTTAAATTTCCCTTTGGGGGATATAAAATTCCCTGGATTCAAATTTAAGTTCAAAGGTGCCTCAATGAAAAAGCATGTAGTGCGCCAAAGTCAAAAACAGTATTTTATGTTTCGTATA
The DNA here is from genome assembly GCA_025379985.1 of Phyllomedusa bahiana. Classification (NCBI taxonomy): domain Eukaryota; kingdom Metazoa; phylum Chordata; class Amphibia; order Anura; family Hylidae; genus Phyllomedusa; species Phyllomedusa bahiana. The sequence goes on along the minus strand of JAODAL010050974.1, from coordinate 5,822 downwards.
ATAAAAAGTTATTTTTGGCACCTTTAAATTTAAACCTGTGGGTAAATATAAAATGGGGTTTAAAAATTTTTAGGCAAGCTGCCTCAATGAACAAAGCTGTAGTGCCCCAAAGTCAAAAAAAATGTATCTGTTATGTTTTCGTTAATAAAAAGATTTTTTTGGGCCCTTTCAATAAAACCTATGGGGACTATAAAATTCCCTGGGGATTCAAAATTTAAGTCCCAAGGGGTTTGGATATATCAACAAAGGTGGAATGGAAAAAAATTGAAAATGAACCCCTATCCTAAAAATGTTTATGAAAAAAAAAAGGGTGGGGTTTTGAACCAAAAAAAAAGAGACCTGCAGTTACTAAAAAAGATGTTTTATCCTAAAAGTTCAGGCTCCCAATATCCAGGAAATATTTCAATAGAAAAACTGTTAATAATGAAGTTTATTGCAGTGCAATGTCTAACAAAGTCTTGGTAAAACTTTACCCAGTATTCTTTATAGAGCTTGTCTGTGTTCCCCCGCGGGGGCCCCCCTTCCGCTCCCCCCCGTGACTTTACAGCGGTAGATGCTCCATTTAAAAATTCTTTTCCCTAATTTCTTTAAAATCTTCCAATTTAATCTAACAAAATTTTTTAAGGATCAAAAGCTAATAGTAGGGTTTCTTGTGCGGGAAATAGACTAATTTCGCTGGCTGTTTGGACACAAGCAGAGCGACATCCTTCTGCTTGGGGAGCTGAAAAGGACATGGGGGCTAAAACCAAAAAAAGCGTGTTCTATGTAAAAAAAGGGTCATGTGATTTTTCCCAGCCAATCGCAACCTTAAAAACATCCCAGTCATGACGTCGCACAACACCCAAACCTGCTCTTTTGTAAGCTGATTTGGGGCTGCCCAAAATGACGGGAAAACGCCGAAAAATGGCACGTTTCTTAATAGTTGTTTGCACAGTTTTTTAAACCCTAAATTATCGCCAGGGAATCTAAATTTTTTCGATCAACAAAAAAAACCTGTTGCCGATTTAATCCCCTCAACACTACTGACAACCCCACCCCAAAGAGTCAGGGGGAATTCAAACACAACCCTTATTTGGGGCAGGGGCCCGGGAGCGTTTTCGGGGGCCTTTAACCCCGGGCCCTCAAACCGGCCTCTGTCCATCCTGTTTCCTCAGCCAGAGATAAACTATGTGGTCTGGGCTCAGAAACCAAATATTTGCATGGATAAACCCCCAATTTGAGGAGGGAAAGTCGCATCTACCTTGGCGGGCAAAAAAAAAGGGGGGCCCAAAAACCCCCTATTTTCTTCCCGTAGGCGGGCAAAGTAAAAGATATGGAGAGGGGGAAATGGGGGGTAAATTTTGAAAGGGGTTTCACCTCTGCATCCCAAGCCCGGTGTTGAGGAAGCATTTGCGATAAAACAAAAAATTTGATGATGTTGTAGCCGCCCCACATTTGGGGGAGGGGAGTAAAGGAAAGGGGTTTTTCAAACGTCAGGAAAAAGAGGGCGTCAGCTTGTGTGTAAGGCAGCGGCGAAACCGAAAGTGGGTTGTGGGGCCGTGATTTTTCAGAGGGTACCCAGCATTGTAAAGGTTTGGGGGAAGCAACCCGCCCCAAGGGGAGAAAACCCGTTTTGGAGGCCCCGGGAAATTTGCGTTACAGGGGCTCCAGCGGGGCCAGGCCCGGGCGGCAGTAGTCACTCAGGCGGTAATTGCGGTAAAAAATCAGATACTGGGCCGGTGTGGCAGTTCTTTGCTAAGCCCCCCCCCCGGAGGAGCCGAATAGGGGTTTATTGTAGAATCGTGGGCAGAAAGTGAAGGGGGCCGGGGATTTAACTTTGGGCCCAACAACGGCCCTGCATAAAACAAAACCCGCGTCCCATCGGTGGCCTGGGAAAAAACGTGGTCAGATGGGGATTTTTCCTTCCCTCCGCCGCCCCCCCCAAGCAGCAGAGGGGCCCGGGGCCCACGAAAGCTATTGCACCGGGGTAAAAGGTCCAAACCACCTCTGCGAAGGGAGTGTTTTCTTTCCCCACCCTTTCATGGCCCCAAGGGGGCTCCTGCTCCTCGTACTATGATCCCAAACCCAGTCGTTTAGGGGGCGATTGAAAGAGAAACAGTATGCGCCCAAACCCAACCCAAAGGTGCAAAGGGTTTGCCCGGGGCTCCTGTCCAAGTTTTTGGGTTTATGCAGTCACTCCCTTTCCAAATGGTGGCACTTCCCCGTTCAGAAAAACAAATTTGGTTGTGCCTAGCCGAGATGGAGAGTTCCAAGCCGTAATTTATTTTCCCAAAAAAAACCCGGGGTACCCGCACTTCATAAAATATGTAGAAACCCGAAAGGGGGGCCAGTCCTTTAGCTTTTCGGTTTGTTCCAAGGTGAAAGGCAGTGCGGAGTCTGGAGCTGTAAAAACGGTAGGGCCCCAAATACATGTTTTTTTACGGCCATGGGTGAATGTTGTTCCTGCCCAGGCAAACCAAAAAACTTGGAAAAGGAGCGCCGTTTTCCTCCAGTTGTCAAAAAATGTGGCTCCTGCCCAATTTTCCGCCTTTCCCCCCCTCCACCACCACCACCATTCAGCCCCCCAAGTACTGCTCCATTTATACCCCATGTGTAGGGGCCCCAGCGGTTTTCAGCAGTTTACACCTGGTTTCCTCGGCGAAGGAAAATCCAAAAGGGGGGGTACTGCTCCGGTTTATGCAGCAAAAAAATTTGATGGGTGGCTTTCCCCCAGGGCCCAAAGCAATTGGAAAACCCTGGGATGGGGGAATGGGAGTAAATTGGGGTCCGTTTTGCACGAGGAGGGAGGGGCCAATTTGGGCCCCGCATGGCGGGATGTGTTCAATTGGTTGTGAAAAGGGTTTTCCCGAAATTTCCCCCCGATTTCAGAAGGGTTCTGAAAATTTGGGCCCCCTTTAAAAAATGTGTTTTCACCCTTTATCCCTTTCCCACAAAAACCAGGAAACCCTCCCCGGTTGCAGCGGAGAATTGGGGGTCCCCCAAACACCCCTCTGATTTGCGATGTTTACCCCCGTTGGAATTCCCGCTGCACATGTTTTGGGCCCACCCGTATGAAAAAAAAAGAGGGAAAAGGCCAAATTTAACCCTTTTTTAAAGATCCCGGCGGGGCCCCGGAGTACCCCCCCTGGTTTTAACTTTGATGTCAGCCCGTGGGAGCTCATGCGTGCCCCGCCCTTTGGTTTAGGCCATTTGAGGAGGTGACTTTTTTTGGGCAGGGCGGGCCCGGGACTAGGAATGAATAATTCATTCCATTTCTTTGTCCTGGAAACGGGGCTGAAAAATTGTTTGGGCAGCCGACTGGAGACTGGCACTACATCTCCGGGCCATGAGGGTTGGAGGGGCTGAAATGGAGGAAAAGGAGGAGGGGACCCTTTTGGGGCAAAAAAGCATTTTTTGGGGGAAATGAGGGTTTTTCCTACCCAGGGGACAAGAGTGGGGGAGCGGGAGCAGTGGAGGGGGTTTGATGGAGATGAGGAAGACGGGGCAGATGCCCCGCAACACCGTGGCGTATACAGTGGAGATGGGGGGCGGGGGGCCCCCTGGGAAAAGTCACTTGTGCGGAGGGAAACCGGGAACCCTTGTGTTTTCCCGGGCTATTTGACGGCCAAAAAGGGCTCCAACCCGGGGCAGAGGGATGCCCTTCTGGTCTCCACCCAAATTTGACCCTCGCTCCCGGCCCCAAAATGGGGACCCTTTTTTTCCTAGCTGCGGAGAGGAAGGACAAATCTTTTTACTATGGGGGAAAACCCCCCTTTCTGTTTTCCGGGCCGCTGCCCTATGTGCGCTTCGTCCCCTCTGACGGTTGCCCGGGGGGTTCTTCGCGTTCACGTATCCCTCCCGCGGCTGCGGGGGGAAGGTGGAGGGGCCCCAGGAGCAAGTCCCCAGCTCCTAAAGCAGAAAACCAAGCCCTGGGGGTTCATGATAAAGCGCTTCCTTAAACCTCCCTGGGTGAGGTGGGCAGTCGCCAGAAGGCAGCAGGCCCTGGAGCACCCCCGAACCAACAGGTGGTGGCCTACTTGGACAGCACTTTTGCCCCCCCCATTTTAAAAAGACCCGCTGGACTACGGGGCACCCAAAAACGGATGTGTGGCCGAAACTTGCCAAGTTTGGCAGTGGAAAAAGCTGCCCGGGCCGGGCCCCAGTGTGTGGTTTCGAGGGGGGGGTGGTTTCAGTGCGGGGGGGGCCCACGTTACCCAAGGAAAAACCCATGGGGAAAAGGGGAACTGACCTTTGTAAAGATGAATAGGGTGGATGGGCCCGGTTTTCCACAAAACCCAATCCCTTTACCCCATCGGGACAAATTTTAGCCATAGCCTTCAACCAAACTGTGGGGAAATTTGATTTCGGGGTTAAAAACTACCTCCCTCAGCCACTATTTGATGCCGCCCCCCCCAAACCTGATCCCCCACATCTGCTGCCAGTTTCCCCATCTGCCTACACCATTTTTCCCCGGGACTGGTATTGCCCCCCAAACCCCCAAACCCCTTGTCATTGTGCCACTAAAATGACCTCATATGCTGCTGCTGGTGTGGTGCCGTAACACCCCACACTGTGTCATTGGGGCCACTCTTGACCTCTTTGTGTTGCCCCCCATCATTTTCCACTTCTGTCATTGTGCAATCTGGGGCCCTACTACGTTTTTGCCCCCTCCAAAAATTTGTCATTTGCCATGTCTGCCCCTTCTTGCTGTTTTTGGGGGCTCCCGGGCCGTGCCCTCCCCACACGGGAAGTCTTTGTGCTATCGGGGCCCTTTACTCCTTTTTTTGCCACCCCCGAATTTCATTTTTGCCATTTCTCTGAACTCATGCTCCCTGCTGCCGTGACCTCCACTCTCTGTCATTGTGCCCTCTGTGGCCTAAAACTGTTTTGCCACCTCAAAAATTTGGTCATTTTTGCCACTCCCTGCCCTCACGCTGTCCCTGTGGTTTGCTGCCTTTAACCCCCACACTGTGTCATTGTGCCTGTTTCCTCATGCTGCTGCTGTGGCTGCTGCGGGGCCCTCCCACTTTTTGTCATTTTTTGCCACTCTGTGGCCTACCCCTGTTTTTTGCCCCCTCATAGTGTCATTGTGCCCCTCCCCTGACCTCATGCTGCGGTGGCTGCTGCCTTTAACCCCCAACTCTGTAAACTGATGTTGCCACCTGAGCCCTCACCCTTTTTTTTTTCCAGTTTTGCTCCCATGCCCTTTATCAGGCTCCCTTCCCCGTTTTGGTTTTTTTGGGCCCAGTTTGAAATTTTAAAAGTGTCCGGGAAATTTTTATATTTGAAGGGGTTTCTAAGAGCGGCGGCAGCATATGCGGTCATCCCCAAAAAACACAACATTGTATGAAGACCAAAACCAAACCCCTCCCTTTGCTTTTAAGCAGGGGGCCCCCAAAGTTTACGGGCCCCTCCCGGGTCTGTGCAGCGGGAAAAATAGCTGTTTTTAATGCGTTTTGGGCCCCCGAAGCAATTCGGATGAAAAAAAATTTTTGACGGGAAATTCTTTCAAAGGGTCACCGAATAAATTTTTTTTAGAATTTTTCGCCCATTCTAGTTAAAGGAAAATATATTTATGTTTTCCCTGTCAGTGGTTTTTGGGGTTTGGGAAAAATTCGTGCACAGTTTGCCCAGGGGCCCATAATGTGTTAAAAGAGGGCCCCTTGCTGGGGACTCCCAAGCTTCAGTACCTTGTCAAAATAAAGCCCACTGTTTGTTTTATTAAGTTTCCCTTTTGTATTATGTCGTCCCATTACTCTTACTTACTTTTAAATTCCTCAGGGGCTGACTTTAAACCTCTCCAAAAAAACTAATTTCCCTTTTAAATTTTTTCTTTGAGTTCC
>JAODAL010050973.1:0-27021 GCA_025379985.1 Phyllomedusa bahiana | reverse complement strand
AAAATTAAGTTTTAGGAGATGGGAGGAGAAAAGGGGGCTTTGGGGACGAAGACAATTGGGATCGGGGCAGTAGAGAGTTTTGTCTGGGCCAGAGATGTAAATTTGGGTGTCATAGCATACTGGGGGTTTTAAAAGTCATGTGATGCATGAGTGACCGCCCAAACGTGTACAAGGGGGTTCTTTTCATTGGGAGAAGAGACCCCAGTTGGTGTCAAGCAGTGGCGCAGCCCGTAAGTCGGCAATGTCCGGGAGTCGCGGGGGGCAGAAAGGGCAGGTGGGAGCCAAAAGGGCCCTAAAATTTAGACCAACCCACTATGCGGGTCCCAGAAAGTACGGAGGGGGCTCACCGGGTCGCTGCGGGAAACTCAGTCGGGGCGGAGCTTTGGGGGTAAAATCCCCCTACTGGGGGAGTGCCATTTTTTGACGAGCACCAAGGGGGGTTGAACTAAACTATATTTTTAGAATTGTGGGCAGAAAGAAAGGTACCGGGGGACCTAACGTTGGCACCAGGCCCTGCATAAACAATCAGTGTCACCTTAGTATTTCAGATGTGGTGGTCCATCCTGTCCTAACAGCTGCAGCACCCCAGGGGTACGCCTCCCATTTCCATAAAGGGCTTCACCACCTCTGTGAAGATAACCCCCTGACAATTACATCATCCCCGGGTCCAGATCCCCTCCTTCTCGGCACTCAGGGTCCCAGCAAGTCGTTCACCGGACGATTTGACAAGAGACAGCAGTATGCGTCAGCACCCCTAAGGCAGAAGCTAGTGCTGCCCCCCAAGTTGGTGGTACTGCAGCCCCCCCTTTTCAAGTGGGGATTCGCACCATTCAAAGAACAGGCCAGAAATTGGCATTCACTTCCCCATTGTAAAAAAATGGGTAGTGGCTCCTCTGGACCACGCAAGCGGTGGTAGCGCCACGCCGGGAAGGGGATTAAGTGGGTCCGTTTTTCCAGAGCCCGCTGCAAAACGGGATGGGCTTGCGCGGGGGAGTTTTCCAGGGCACTCCCCCTATGTGATTGTTTCAGTGGAGCGAGGTGTACATGGACTAAAAAATAAGGCAAAACTCGGATCGGGGACGGCGGGGGAAAGTAGGACCGGGGGGCAAGGTTCGTGGTTTTAAAAGAGAAGGGAAGAGTTTTCCGTACACGGATATGACAGACAAAGGGTGAAGGAAAAAACTTTTTCATAGGCATAAAACTATTTTTAGTATTATTTTTTTATAGTCTTGGGGTGGTTGTGTGAGGAAGTCTTTTTTTCCCTTACAAACAGCTAAAGAATTTCCCAGCTTTTAAAATCGGGGCAGTTGGATAATAGTTGCAAACTTTTCCCTTTTTTACCTTTTTTTTTCGTTCTTTTAACAAAAAAAGTTTAAACAACTTGCTTTTTTAAAACCCCTTGAAATCGTGTGGGTATAATTTTTTCAACGGGGAAAAAAGGGGGGGCCTCCAGAAGGATTGTATTTTTTTGTTTCGTAAGTTGGACCTACGATTTAAATTTTTACTGAAGAAGTTTTACAAAGCCCGTTTTGAGATTTTCGTTTGCTTTTTTTTGTTCTGTCCCCCTTCCGTTTTTTTTTTTTTTTTTTGTTTTTTTTTTTTTTTGTTTTTTTTTTTTTGTTTTTTTTTTTTTTTTTTTTTATTTTTTTGTTGTACTGAATTCAATAAAAAAGTGGCACAGAATGAAAATAAGCACCTAAAACATTTCCTGTAGTTAAGGTCTCCTTCATTTTCAAGTTCCAACGGTGGGATTGTGAACAAACTGTGAATCGCAGAAAATGGATTCAACCACCACGTTATACTTCATGAGCTGTTTGACATCACTGCTGTCCTCCTCAACGTCTTGGTAGTGCAGAGCTGACCGCTCGCTGAAAAACTCTCCCATCCACTCTCCCATATCAATACTGCAAGAACAAGGGATGTCCTTGCTCCACTCTTTGTTGCCAATAACTTGCTGACTGTCCTCAAATTGTTCGTCCTCGCTGAGATTGTGGCTGAGCCAGACCATAAATAGTTTTCTGCTGATGGACCCAATGGGACAGAGGCGGGTGAGACAGGTGAGGCCACTGACCTGTTCCGGAGCCATCCACATAAGAGTTGTATCTGACGAACCCACCCCTAGGTTAGTCAGATGTCCACTGGTTGAAGTTGATGACCTACTCATCCAATCAAGAACCCTTGGGTTGCTGAACACCACACGTCCGCTACATGACACCGCAGTTCTGGCCTCACCGAGTCACCCCTGCTGTGACATCCCCTTAACTGTGGCTGTGACCTGTGCCTGCTCCAAATGTTTGTGCCACTGCCACTCGCATGTGAAGAGCCTGCCACCTCTTTCTGACATACTGTTTGTTAAAAAATGTACAGACCTGTTTAATGAAGCGATATCTGTATATGAGAAACCACACCCCTGTATTTGACCAAATGAACCCACTAAACTAAGCTTGTGTAACCCTTGGATCTAAATTGCGCTCCACAAATGGCCAGGAAAAATCTACTTGTATGTGCCATTTAAAAACATAATCCCTAGTGTATCTTACTGAAGTATAAAACACAACAAGCTTAATTAACCCTGGCTATAAATTGCCGCTACAGAAATCACAGGAAAAAATTAACTGGTATGTGCGTGTTAAAACTGCGTTTTCGTTTTATTGTCTACAAAAGCAGCAACACGCTTATAATCTTTGATATAAATTATGCTCACAGAATCACCAGGAAAATTTCGTCTTTTGGCGTTGAAAAAAAACACATGTATTTTTACTGACTACAACAAGCCATCAAACACTCTTAATTAACCTTGGAAATATAAATTTCGCAAAAAAGATGAGCTGCCCAAAAATTAACTGTATTTGGCGTGTTAAAACGAATGTATATTTACGGACTACAACAGCAGAAATACACTTAATTAACCTCGATATAAATATGCCTACAGAAAAATTTTCTCTGGCTGTTAAAAAACACTGTTTTATTTTAACTGACTGCAATAGCACAAAACATGCATAATATACCATTGATATAAATTGCCCAATAGAAAATAAGTGCCAGAAAATTAACTGGTATGTGCGTGTTAAAACTCCTGTGTATTTTACTGACTACAACAGCAAAACACGCTTTATTAACCTACGGATATAAATTAAGCTATAAGGAATCACCAGGGAAAAATAATCTTCTTTGACGTTAAAACACCGTTTCCTTTTACTGACTACAATAGCACAAACACGGCTAATTAACCCCTTGATATAACAATTGCGCAAAATAAATTATTCTGCCAAAAATAACTGTAATGTGGCGTGTTAAAACGAAGTGTATTTTACTGACTACAACAGCAGAAATACACTTAATTAACCTACCTGTAAAAACACGTTTCTTTATCTGAATACAACAGCAAAAACAGGCTTAGATAACCCTTGGATATTCAATGTGCTCCAGAACTAACCAATGCATTAGAAATTTATATATCATGCTGAATTGGACGGCACACTGGACTTCAATTTCCAATAACCACAAAATCAAAATAGAAACTAAGAAACACAAGTCCCTCTGATAAAGCTTGACACCCCCCCAAAAAAAAATCGCTGAATAAAAAGTTATTTCTTTGTCTGAGATCTCAGCTACTGCAGCTGCCGCAGCTACAACATGGCAGAGAGAGAGAGATGGGAAGCCAGCGTCGCGTCCGTACTTATATAGTGGCGTGACGTCACAGAATCCGCCGGTCACTGTTGGCTTCATCTCAGCACAGTCAAAGAGGTCCTCCTTTCTTCCTCCCAGGACTTCTATGCCCCATGCAATGCCATGTGCTTGCTGCCTATTTTATCAATTAATACCACCTTGTTCCGCGATCACCCCAAACTTCGACTTCGAGTTCAGTAATCGCAGTTTTCCCTAGATATTCTAAACGAATTTCCACTTCGTTTAGAATCGATTCCCCATCTCTAGTTACAAGTGTCCATCCATGTTTATGCCCCATCAAGAACCAATAAGACAACCCAAAATTGTTTCAGCTGGGCCAAGGCGAAAAAGAACTGGACTGTTGCTCAATGGTCTGAGGTGGTTTTTTCAGATAAAAGTAAATTTTGCATTTCATTTGGAAATCGAGGTCCCAGAGTCTGGAGGAAGATTGGAGAGACACACAATCCAAGCTGCTTGAGGTCTAGTATGACATTTCCACAGTCAGTGATAGTTTAGGTCCACTGTGTGTTATCAAGATCAAAGTCAGCGCAGTCTTCTACCAGGAAATTTTAGAGCACTTCATGCTTGCCTCTGCCGACAAGCTTTTTGGAGATGGAATTTTCATTTTCCAGCAGGACTTGCCACTAGGGATGAGCAATTTCTAATCGACAAAGTTGAAATCGGCGCGGTTTTGAGTTGATCAGAAATTTCCGATCACGCGATATTTTAGGTGAGAACCTGCGCAAATCTATTACTATCGCGCAATTTTCACCGCTTTCCTGTCCATTTTGGCGGCAGAAAATCAGCTTAGAGCATACATAAGCAGGTGAGCTGTGTGCGACGTTATGACTGTGAGGGTAATGGTTGTCATTGGCTGGAAAATCACATGAACTCGTTGTGAATAGAACAGCGTTTCCTGTTCATCATCAGTGTTTCAGTGTCTCATCACTATAGCAGGACGTGTGCTAGATCTCTCTCAATACAGCTCAGCTAGCTCAGAGACACAGTTTCTCTTTATTCATAAGGCAACTATGCTTTTAGCTGTGAACATTAGAACATAGGTAAATTAGAGAATTTCAGCTTAGTTAGTTAGACAGAGACTTTTAAAGAAGCATCTAGCGCTGTACAGCCGTGGGTAGGGGGAGGTGGGGGGGGGGGAGCGAACACAGACAGAAAGGCAGGCAGGCTTTTGAAAGGAGAGTGTATATTGTGCATTCCAGACTCAGCTTTTGAACTGGCATTGAAATGGGGCTTTTTTTATTTTTACCAGTTTTCTGGGCCAAGCACACCTCGCACCTGAGGTGAAATAGTAGCCTTTTATTTGTGCAGCCAAGGGTTGTCAACGCCCACTTGTACTTACATTAGAGGAATACACACATGTTCTAGTAACTGCTGTTGTATTCACAAGGTGCAAAACCCACCTTTAATTATCCTTATAACATTTATATAACAGTATTTCACTTGTGGTCAGCCCCAGTTTTGTATAAAAGAGCCCCACCTTGGAACTTAAATTGAATACAGGAAATTTTGTGGTGAACTGCTGTTTGTGTTTCATTGGTACAAAAACCACCTTTTCCTTATCCGTATAACTTTTTAAATAGCGTTCTGCACTTGGTTCGCCCATTTTTTTTTTCAAATAGCCAACTTGTACTTAAATTTGGATACAGAAATTTTGTAGTTACTGTTGGTGTATTATATTGGTGCACAAAACACCGTTTGTTTATCCGTATAACATTTAAATAGCTGTATTGCACTGGATGCGGCCCTACGTTTTTTTCAAAAAGCCACGGTGTCCGACAATTCAGATAGAAAAAATTTCTAGCAACTGTTCTCGTTGTCATTGCTGCAAAAACGCAAATCTCATCCGTGTAACTTCGAAAAGTTTTTCTTGCGCTCGTGAATTTTGGCGCATATAGCGCACTTGTTATGATTTTAGGGGGTTTCTTTTGAAAACTATCAATTCTAGTCTATTGGAGGCAGTTGTAACTCCTTGTACTTAAGGAAGAAGACGTTTGATTTTGTCTTAACGGTTCTCCACCAGACCGCATTTCACAGGTATTTTGCTAGAAACAATTCAGTTTCTAATCCCTAGTTGTTGTAGGAAATTAGAGGGATTTAAGAATAGCTGTGATTTTCCGTCTTTCAATAAAAGACTGTCAGAAACTCTTCCATACCATTCTTACATTTTATCTTTATGACATGGAGCAAATGCTGTGGTAAGCGAGCAAGAGGGATGGAGGGACATGAGGATAGAGATGATTTGTCTGCTATTAACCGCCCAATTGCTGCTGATGCCATCAAGAGGAAAGGAAGCCGGTCAATTGCAAAAATCCCGGAGCAGTCGGAATAGTCTTGCAGTGCCTGTTGCTTGTAGCCCGCAGCTCCTTGATGCAGAATGTCAGACGAGGAATCACCTGTGTTTGGATGATGAATTGATGACGACATCTGCGGATCGAACGTGGTCTTTTCAGCCAGTAATTTGCTTCGACGCGCTTCAACACTGAACAAGAGGAGGATGACGATGGGGTAGTGTCAGTACGGCTCTCGCTCAAAAAGAGGGGAGGAGTGGGTCCACAAGTCCGTAAGATTATTCGCCACCACAATCAGCGGAAACACAGCTCCTCGCTTTATCAACCGCAAAAAGGTCCAGGACCCTCTCAATCCTGGGCCTTTTTCGAGCAAGCCTCTGATTCACCCAGTGATGTATAATGCCCCCTTTGCCTTAAACGCATCATAGAGGGAACAACATAGGTGATGTAACCACCACCCTATATGTCATTCACATGCAGTGAATGCCATGAGTGAAAATGAGGGAACACTTGGCCAAAAAAGCCACACCTATAGCCGGAGCTACCAACCCACAGTACACACCCTCTGACACCGCCTCCGCTCCCTCCTCCTCTCGCGCCACCACCAAGCCTGTTCCTCCGCTGCCCATGTCTATCAGAGTCATGATCAAGGACAACCTCCGCTTCAGCCTCCACCGTCGCCGAGTACCACCAGCCTACCAACCAAGACCCATTCTACCCTATCTCCTTCCACGCATTTGACGACCTGATGCCGTACAGCTGCACATCTAGCAGCCCAGCCTTCTTTTCTACCAGGTTGTGGCGCAGAAAAACACTTTAACCCAAACCCATCCCAAAGCCAATAAGCCTGAATGTCGGCATTGCCAGGCTTTTGGCCTTGGAAATGTTGCCTTTCCGTCTGGTGGACACAGATGGGTTCTGCCATGTCATGCCCCTTGCCTGCCCACAATACCAGATGCCGAGCATGCATTTTTTTTTTTGAGAAAAACCGGCCCTGCCCTGGCCAGCCACGTGTCATCTAAAATTTCAAGGCGCTGTTGTCTGCATCGTGTCCGCAAAGTACATACTGACCACCAACACATGGACTAGTAAACCCGGCAATGCCGCTATATCTCTGTGACAGCTCACTGAGTGAGCTGGTGGATGACCTCTTGGGGTGTAAGCGGTGGCTCTCAGCTCGCGTCACGCTCTTCAAAACCAAAAGGGGATGGTGCATGATCTTTCCCCAAGTCCTCGGTGCATCACGTGCCAGAGAAACCAGGCCGTGTTGAAATTAATCTGTCTTGAGACTGTCAACACACAGGTCAGGAGCTGTGGACGACCTCCCCCCCCCCCCACCCACCCCCCCGCTTCTATCACAACGAGAACTTGAGTGCTGGCTGGTTACTAGAACCTTGTGCCCAGCAAGGTAGTGTGCGCTAATTGTCGAAATCTCTGGCCGCCCTTAGAAGAACGGTAGGCTGGAGCACATCCCTTGCCTGGCACATGTATGAACCTTGTCCGATCCCGAAATTTTATCTAAAGCGCTACACGGGTCTGGACTGCCTGCTGAGGAAGGCTACCCGGAGGTATGTGCTCACACTTCCGCAGTTCGCACCCTGCTCCGTCCCGCCTGGCGCGTTCAGCGTCATCTCGGGACCTACCGTCAACCGTCTCATTGCTGAACAAGTGGCAACACGCTGAATTTCCACCTTCCACAATGCTCCAGCGATTTGCGTGTGCAGCAGTGCAATGCCATTACGCAGTACGAGTGACACATGGCCTGACAAGCAGCAGTGCGGACCTCGAGGTGTTGAGCCCCAGAGAGTGGAGTCAGTGAAAGAGCCTCTGTAACCATCGATGCCAGTTTTTGAAGAAACCACAAAAATGGTCAGTGCGGACAATGCCCTGTCAGCAGGACCATTGTGGTTGTCTTAGTTCTGGAACAATCGTTTGGACACTCTGAAACATCAGGTCCCACCAGTGACGGAGAGGTGACGGACACAGATGCGGACACAGAGCCCTACTCTTCCGTCGAATCCTTAAGGCCGACAGTTTCATAATTTATAGGTCTTCATTAGGCAGTGGTTTCGGCGGTCCGGGCTAGTGCCAAGGTCGGCCGGCTCAGCTCTCAGGGTGCATCAACTGAGGAAAGTCGGGGCTGTGTGAAGCCGTTCCGGAGGAAGCGAGAGGAGGAGGATGAGGTATTCCTGGACACCGACATTATGACGTCCTAGCCTGGAAATGAGAAATTTGAGGTGGAGGAGGAAATTGAGGAAGATCAGTTTTGCTAATGCCCCTCGACCCAGAGCTTGGAAATCAGGCTCCATCTTCGCACATCAGTTGCTTGGATGCTCCATTTTCTCCAACAGATCCTCGTATGAAGGCCATCAAACGGTGAACACAGTTATTGGTGGCCACCCTCCTCAATCCCCGTACAAAGCAAAACTCATCACTTCCATCCACCCACCCAAAATAGAGAGTAAAATGCAGGAAATGGAGACCGTGCTGATTTACAACTGATACATCTGTTGCGTCTGCTTCACATTCTTCAAAATATCACGTGAACAACGTCAGCAATGTGACAGCAGTAGAGTGTCAATCAGCATCAGCAGGCCATTGTGGCAGAAGTCTAATTGGGTATGACCTCTGGCAATCTTTATTTACCACCTCACCAATTGAATGTAAAGCAGGTCACACCATACAACACACAGAGACCGGCTTAAGATCATGGTGCACGATTATCATGAGTCTCCAACACTGATGTTTTTGGATTGTATCTTGACCCAATCGACTTCTGGGTATCCAAAAATGGATGGAATGGCCTGACCTCGCTCGCCCCGCCATAGAGTGTTGCCTGCCCAGCAGCAGTGTCATATCTGAGCGGACTTCAGCAACAGCTGGAAGTGCATTACAGAAAACTCATCCGGTTTTTCCACAGACAATGTCGGTTCCTTTAGACTATATCAAGATGAATCAGGCCATGGATCTCTGATGATCTTGTGCCCCAATTGCCGAGTCAACGATTAGATGCCGGTCTAACATCACAATTCCCTTCCAAAAGAAATTGGTCCTCTTGGAAAACTTTTTTTTTTACATGATCATTCCTACTGCAATTTTTATTCCAGTTTCCCAAAAGGTCATTTTGCTCGGTTTTGCGGTGAGGATACTATAAAAGACACCAAGTTTTTCATGAAAAAACGTATTCCATTTACGCACTTTATCTTTCGAATTTTTCGAGCATTGTTTAGTGGTTTTGGGGTCATGGTGCTGTGAGATACAGGCTAAAATCAGGTCCTTTGGAACAGAAATGTGGCTTCTAAAGGGCTTTTCTGCTCGCAATTTTAACAGTGGCTGAAGAAGTCCATTTTTATAATTTTTTGGGTCTTCTGCTGTGAATTGCGCAATGCTACAGTCCTATATCTAAAAAAATGTGTGTTTCTACAGACAATTGTTCTTCACAGAATTGTCCCAAACATTGGCTCAAAGGATCATGTTTTTTAATTTTTGGGGCATGTTGCTGTGAAATGCGGCTATACAAACAGGTCCAATTCTAAAAAATGTGGTATTTCTAACAGACTTTAGTTCCTTCAGAATTGTCAAGAGTGCTCAAGGTCATGTTTTGAATTTTTGGGGGCAAGATTTGCTATTAAAAGCAGCATACTAACAGGTCCTATTATAAAAAAAAATGTTGAGTTTCTAACAGACTTTTGTTCTTCACAATTGTCAACAGTGTCTCAAGGGTGATGTTTTGAGAAATTCATGGTGGCCATGGTGCTGTCAAAAAACAAGGAATATTAGGACACTGTATAATGAGAAAGATATTGTCAAATGACTTGTTTATGCAAGATCTTTACATAGCTAGCAATACCTGTTTTGAGACAACCCATTAGTACATAAAAAAAATAGAAACAAGACGAGGTTGGGAAGTCCATCCTATATTAAATGATGTTTTCTAAAATTAAACTACTATAAAAACTTGCAATGTACAAAATTCTGTACAAATAATTCAAAGAGAAAAAGTCCTAAGTGGGTTTCCACTGAATTGAACACGGGAGTACCGAAGACAATGACCAGATTTAGGTTATTCAGCAGGACATGGAGTATGGTAGCTCGGAACAAGAACAAAGAACAGAGACAATTTCCTCAAAAGGAAAAGTACAGACGTTGAGTAAAAAGAGATAAGAATGCCACAAAAGGGCACCTGGTGGACCAGTGAGCGTCAACCACCTGCATTTTCCAAGTGAAGCTCAATTGTCCGCACCATACGGAGGGCAAGCGCAACCCAGTCCTTGACTGTGTACTAAGGAAGGCTGGAGGTCTTACTTCACACTTCCGCACTTCCGCACTCTGCTTTCCGCATGACTGATTTCTTTGCTGCGTCATAAGGCATTGTTTACCGTGTTAATATAGACGGACGCCAGCCTGGCCATCACACCGACCCACCTGAAATCTCCGGCCCTGGCAGCTGAACCTGCGGTTTAATAACGACAACCTAGCCTGGGCTCTCACTGCACCAGACTGTAAGTCTTGGCCCTGGCAGCAGCATCTCCGGTGTTACAGATGACTAACTCAGCACAGGCTCTCACCGTTAGGGGCAATCAGGAGAGCTTCAAATTCTCTTAAAAATCAATTTTGAAAAAGGTGATTTCTGTGAGGTTAAGTAGTAGTCAAAAAGGGCTCCAGGCTGAAACAAATTGCATAATTTGAAGGCTTAAAAAATTCTGGGCTGGAGTCACGATGGGGCTCGCATCATGATCTCCAGGGGAGTCTGTCCCTAATCACTGAAGAAGGATTTGGAGGAAAATTAAACCAATGAATTGATTGGCTGAATCACTCTCAGGAGCCAGGAGGGCAAATGTCTTCTCAACTAAGAAGTGTTTTGGGGATGATTAGGACATTTTTATTACTTATGGGGTGTGCGGACGAATTAACACATCTACACGTGTAAAAAATACCTTTAAAAAAGCAAAATGATAATAATGTAAAACTATAAATAAAACTTCCCTAAATAAATTCTGTAAACAAATGTCATTTACCAAAAAATATACTAAATGACAGTCACTGTACAAAATAGCATAGTGACACTTTGTGATCTCTGGGTCAAGCAGGTTTAGGGGTCATGCTGTGGTTCAGGACAGATATAGTCAATGTCCAGTTCATCTAAAATGGTGGTTTAAAGACTCCTTTTTCCTGCACTTTTTAAATCTGGGAGTCATGCAGGTTTGGGGCTTATGCTGTGGCCCAGGACAGGTATAGTCAATGTCCACTTCAACTAAAATGGTGGTTGAAAGATTCCTTTTTCAGGCACTTTTTAATCTGTAGGTCAGAAAGGTTTAAAGGTCATGCTGTGTTCCAGGACAGAGATAGTCAATGTCCAGTTCAAGTAAAATGATGGTTCAAATCATACTGCCTTCTGGCACTTTTTAATTTGTGGGTCATGCAGGTTTAAGGGTCATGCTGTGGTACAAGACAGGGATAGTGAATAGTCTGTGAGTTTTTTTCTGTGACTCTTGTTTGCTAATTGTATTGCCTAAGATGTAGCACATATCAATTTTACTGTTGTGGTTGTTAATTCCAGCTTCTCCAGCCCTGTTTGGGTGTAAGAATGAAGGTGTTGTTCCTCTCCCATAGACTTTAATGGTCATCGGCGATTATCTATTATCGGATATCGGATATCAGCATGATAATTGACGATATCGACTATCGATCCGATGACGATAGTTGACGCAATCGCTCATCACTACTTGCCACCTGTCCACACTGCCAAAAGTACCAATACCTGGTTTAATAACCACAGTATCACTGTGCTTGATTGTCCAACAAACTTGCCAGACCTTACCCCCATAGGTAATCTATAGGGTATTGTCAAGAGGAAAATGAGAGACACCAAACCCAACACTGCAGACAAGCTGAAGGCTGCTATCAAAGCAACTGGGCTTCCATAACCCTTGCAGTGGCACGGCAATCGCCTCCATGCCATCCCGCATTAATCAGTTTTCTGAAAAAGGAGCCCGCCAAGTTTTGAGTGCTTTTTTTACTGAAATACCTTCTTTGGGCCCAACAATTCTGTGTTCCAAAAAGTTTTTACAGTTTGTCTTATATAATATTAAAATTTTCTGAAATAATGACTTTTGGGATTCCTTTTCTGTATCCCATAATCATTAAGATTAATAATGTACATAACCTTGCATTTATCCATGTCATATCTCATCTACCACTTGTCTGCCAAGCTCAATTTACCCCAGATTTTTTGTAATAAAACTTATCCTTTATTGTTTTGTTTTCTTTATAGGATTTGTATAATTTTTAAAGATTGATTCTCTATGAAAGCCTTATAAAGGGTTAATTAAATGGTATTTAAAGAGAAAAAGGCCCCAATTTTGGGTTCTAGAGTACCTCACTAGTAACGGGATTAGTCCGGTATGTAAATTAGTCACCCCCCTTATTTTTATCCTTGCCGTTACTTCCCTGCTTGAAAACATTTTCAAAATAGCTTCACATTTTACTTATAAACTTTTTTATGTGCACGCTTTGAATTTTTAAAAATCCGAATAGAAATCTAATGCCTCGCTCAATCGGGTTTTTAAAATGTTGCCCGTGTTAGCCATAAAAGTAGTAAATAGTAAAGAAATCAGGCGTACCTTTTGAGGCTAATGGTATTTTTGATAGTGAGCTTTCGGAGGACTAGCTCTCTTCTTCAGATGATTTTATACAACAACTGAAAATACCCGCTTTTTTATACACACAAGACATGGATCTTCAAAGGATCTTAAAATTCTTAAAAATAAAAAAATCGAAATTAGGTAAGCAGTTATTTAAAACCTGTCAAAAATTAAAACATTCTGGAAACTTGTGAGGCGTGACAGGGTGATCAGTAATTTTTTCTATTTATGAGAAATCAGGGGAGATTTGTTCCCTCACAGTTCAACATAGCTTGCTGAGCTGGCATGAATTTTTAAACCCCATTTTGCAGAGTTTTAATTTTTGCATTTTTTAAATTTTTTTCCCCATTCCTTCCTTCCCCTTTGAGTTTAAAAATCTCCCATTAAGACCGTTACTGCAAATCTTCCATGGAATGTTTTCTCAGAGAAATGTGCGGCAGGCAGATCAGTTTTTTGTTGTTAATAGTGAATCTGTGGGGGAATCCTACGCTGGCTGGTCTCTGCCCTTTTCCCCACATAGAGGCCTGTGTGGACATTGCATACAATTTTAAAACACCACATTGCTAGACCTGCGGGAAAATGCCCCCCTAATTCTGTGAAACCTGTGGGTGTACTTCAGCTCATCCAGTCTAGGATAACCCCTTCTAGAAAAGCTGATAGATTAGTTGACAGGGAAAACCCCTTCAAAAAACCCATTTGCTGAAAAGAGTTATATGTTTTTTTCATTTGGATACCCCCGTATGATCTTTGGAAACCCTAAACTTTTCCCTTTTAAAACAGAGGTTAAACTTACCACCCTGTGTTTCCAGGATCATTTTTGACCCCTTTTTAAATATTGGTTGTTGCACAAAAACCTTGGGGCATAACCCATTTTTACATTTCCATAGACTTTAAAGATTTAGAGTCCTGTCTTCACATTATTTAAACTCCCTTAAGCACGGGGTGTTACCATCAAAACCCTGGTAATTGTTATTTTAAATCTTTTTAAAGGAAGTGGCATTTTCTTTGTTTAAAAGGGAAAAAAAAAAAGGTAATTTAGTGGGTAAAATGAGGGAAAAAAAAATTTTGTAATAGTTTGCTTTCACCTATCCCCCTTTAAAAATCCCTTCTTTACTCTTTTCAAGGATAAAAATTTTCGTATGGATCTTTTTTTTATTTTTTATTTAAAAAATTTTTTTTGGGGTTAGTTTTACTCTCTTTGGCAATATGTCTTTCTGTCTCCAGCTTTGCTGTGTTTATCATTTTTTTTTACATATTTTATTTTTTTCTTACAGTTTTTTAGTGCCTCTTCTCTTCCTTCCTGTTTATGCAGCTTAAACACTGTGTTTTTGTTATTTATTGCCTCCTCTACACATTTGCAAATCCACAATGGTTTTATCATGTTTCTAATAATTTTATTTCCAAAAGGTATGTATCTCTTACAGTAAATGCTTAAGATGTTTTTAAAAATCTTCCATTTATTATCTGTTCTGTTATTTTTGAAGACCTTGCTCCAGTGAATGTGGTTTAGGGCCTGTCTAAGCAGATTAAAAACAACCTTTCTAAAATTCAATGTTTTTGTAGCACTTCGACAAGCAACTCTATTGAAGGATAATTGGAAATGTATTATATTGTGATCACTATTTCCTAGATGCCCCTCAACCTGAAATGTTTTTAATGGGCAGGTATTAAAAAATCAGTATTAAATCCATAAAGGGCTTCTTCTAGTTCATCCTGCACCGTTATTTTTCACAAAAACACTGTTTCCTTTATGAGAGCCAGAGGTTTCAGTTTCCAAATTTATGTCTGGGCAGTTGAAGATGCCTATAATAACAACCTCATTGTGATTAGCCATCTCATCTTTTTGTCTAAGTAGTCATTTCCATGGGTTTTGTTTTTAATTTTGGGGGCCCAAAACAGACCTCAATTAGAATTTTATTTTTTTTTTTACCCCTTTTTATATCTAACCAAATGATCCCATGCTCATTTTTGTTCTGTATCTTCCATAGTGTTTGGGTTCAGACAGGGTTTTATATAATGAACCTTCCCCGTTTTTTCGGCTTCTTCTAAAGAAATGTAGCTCGTAAATTATCCACCCGTTAGCTCTCGTCAGCCATGTCTCAGTTATCCCCCTATATATATTTTTCTTAGAATAAATAATTTTGCTAGTTAATTTATTTTTGAGACTCCTAGCGTTGGTCAGCATGCAATTTAAAGTTTTTTTTCATTCTCAGTTTTTGAACCCTGTCCTAATTAACTATTACTATTCCCTCCACTCCACCCCCCGTTTTTTTTACTAATTCAAGCCTTTATCTTTTCGTATTCGCATGTATATGTGAGCTGCCCTCGCCCCAGTCCCAGTTTAAATGGGCTCCTCAAAATTTCTTGCCATTTTTTCCCCAAAAAAGTTTTCACCCCCCCTTTAAATGGCCCACCCTGAGCATAGAGTTTGTCCAAAACAGCCGATCCGAAAAAAGAAAAAAATCTTTCCGCACCCAATTTTGAGCCACTTATTCACCTCCCTAAGCTCCCAAAGCCTCTCTAGCATGGCACATGGTACAGGTAGTATTTCTGAAAATACTTTGTCTTGAGCCTTTGACCTAAGTCCCTGAACCATTTTTAAGGACACTTCACCTACCTCAAATGTGCAGTATGAGACCTGGATTTTCACTTGTCCCACCCAATAATCTGTCAACCCAATCCAAGATATGTCGAACTCGGGCCCCAGGTAAACAACATATTGTTCAACTATCCTGGTCTTTGGCAGAGTCTTTTCCCTGTCGTTCCCAAAAAATGGAGTTCTCAACTACCAGCACCTGTCTAGCCTGCCCTGTGCTCCTATTCTATACCTTACTGGAGCA
This sequence comes from Phyllomedusa bahiana, assembly GCA_025379985.1. Classification (NCBI taxonomy): domain Eukaryota; kingdom Metazoa; phylum Chordata; class Amphibia; order Anura; family Hylidae; genus Phyllomedusa; species Phyllomedusa bahiana. Next base: position 11,559 of record JAODAL010050973.1, on the reverse strand, counting down.
GACGGGGTAGCAAATCTTGAAAATTTGTTGAGGTGTGCCAAATCAGGACAAGCCTCCCTTGTCTCTGATTGTCATCCAGATAGCTGCCTCATGTCCCTGCACGTCCATGCTGCCATCCTCCTCTGCATCTACTCCAGCAAGTGCTTGTTCAGTGAGCAACAGGCTCACTTCCAAGTTGGCAATGGATCTCAGTGTTGCAACTTGCTCATTTAGATCCAGGATCTGGGCTTCTAAATGTGCAGTGTGCATACATGCCCCCTTGAACAGCTGAAATAGACTACAAAATTTGTCTCACAGGTAAATAAACCCTGACATGATGGCCTGTTTTAGGGTGTGTGAAGGAATCTTGATGTATAATTAAGAAACACTGAGAGCAGTGTAGGCAAGGGTAGGTGCCTTCCCTGAAGGGGATAGAAAACTTTGTGCACTGGGTCTGGATAGACTGCCTATGTCAGCTCTGACCAGATGGTCCCAAATGTTTTGATTATGTTTAAAACACATTCGTGGAGGTTGGTGGAATTCACAAATGTCAGGATATCATGTACCCAGGATGTGCCAGTGTTTCTTTAAGAACTGAGTGATTTTGGAAGAAAATTGGTGAAATCTGTGTACAAAGGGAAAATATTTAGTAGTCTTATTGTCTGTATTTTACGTAGAGTGAGGAGGGTAGGACTGTAACTGAGTCAAGATAACCCCTTTGTCTAAAACATTTAGACATTTCCTAAAGCCATGTTTTACAAAATTAGGGAACATACACAATATTATTAACCCTACTGTACTGACAGGTGGGTAGGGATTTTTTAGTATTAGGGAGATGACAGCTGATGTATTGCAGTTGGTTTTTCCTATTGGTTTGTTTGTTGTACATGTTAACTTGAATGAGGGTCTAAGAAATTCATTTTGTGCTGTGTGTAGTGTAGGGTGAATTGTAGTTCTGAGGTAAAACTATTGAGATACTGATTAAACAATAGGAGGCTGTCTGCTGGGCCAGTCCAAATACAAATTATATCATCAATATATATTTTTCATATTTTTCATATATAGGTAGGTTGGGTATATCCCTCATCTGTTCAAAGAACATAGGAGAAATGGGACTGATTTTGGAGTAGTAGAGGGTAGGTTCTCGTTCCCATTTAAACATGCTTTATTTCCTGATTTTAATGGTGGTTGCTTGTGGTTACTATATTTCCCTTTGTTGAAATTATCCCTTTAATTGTTATGATATATATTCAGAATTGCATTTTGATATCTACATTGTACTCTCTTTACCACAACTCCATTGTACAATGAATTGATTGTATTCTCTGTATGCTTTTTTATTGATAGAATTCTAATGATAACTTGTAGATGTCTGTATTATGTTTACAAAAAACTTTAATGAAACATGTTTAAAAAAGACATTTATGTATTTTGGGCAAGGTACAAAAGATGAGCTTGAAGGGTTGATAGTGGCATAATCTTTAGTTTTGTAATCAATAATATTGATGAAAAGATAATGGTCTATGAGTACATTGATGTTGGCATCTCTGTCAAGTTGTATGTAGGTATTGGTGTCAGCAAGCTGTTATCTTATTTACTCTAGGCACATCAATGATAACGAAGGCACCACCTTTGTCAGCTGGTTTGTGATGTTGATGGCTTCTTGAAGACTTTCAATGCTAGACTTTTTGTTTTTAAGTGATGTTATGTAAAAATTATAATTTACCTTCTTTGATGTTATGTAAGGTCATACAGATGTCCCTTTCAACCAAATCGATGTACACATTAACTGAGTGATGGGACTTTAGTGGCAGAAACTGGCTCTTGGTAGGTAGATTAAGGTTAGCGATGAGGACAAAAGGTAAGGTGTTATCAAAAGCAGTTTCCCTTGATAAGGCAGTGAGGCAAAATAAGTTTTCAACCTAATCTAGTGTAAGGACTTGAATAAATCCTCCTCGAGTTAGAAAGTATCAAACTTCAAATGTTCATTTTAGGGCAAACGAAAGACCTGTGCTTAAAATAGGCATTTGGGTAGGTGTGAGATTACTGGTGAAGATATTAATGATAAGGTTGCACTCACCTAAAATTGAGTCTGTATCCTTCCTTGTCTGCTTCCATTTTCATTTACCAACTCTCAAGGGTTTATGTGTCTTCTGTCATCTGGTGAAGTATGAGGATGAAAAAAAAATCTCTCTTCGTGTGTTAAATGAACATTCACTGACCAAACTGGATAATTGTTTCAGTCGGATTGTTGTTTATATCTTGATTTCCTTTGGGAAGTATACCCCATTTTGTATGTAATCCTCTGTGTCCCTTAAAGTTTGTTATGTTTTCTTTGTTCTTTGTGGGATCAAAACTCATTAATGGTTTTAATGACTTTCCCCTTCAAGCTAGTCCAATCTTCTGCAGATAGGGAATCAGATAACTGTTGTTAAATAGATCAAAGTCTGGATCTAGAGTCATCCAATTTTTTCTGTAGTGTATTGGTAGTTAGTAACATCAGGTCACATGAGCAGTTATTTAGAATTGCTTATTTTTTTTTTTACAAAAACATCATTTTCACTGAAAATGATAACCCACAAGTGGTCTTTTGGGCCTCTAGATATAATCTCTAAACTTTGTAATATTTTGTGATAGTAGCTAGATGTAGTTCATATGAGACAACTTTATTTTATTCACATTCAAGAACTCAGCTGGAGCTATATGTACAAACTGTAGATTTTTAATAACATTAGAAGCTATGTATGAAGATCGGCGCATCGGAGCGCCCGTTTTAACTGGATATTTAGTGAAAGCTGCGCCTCATGTATGTCGGCGCCCGAGGTGTGCTCAAACATGCGGTGTAAAGTTCCCTGTGCCTCGCCAGTGTGTGAGGCGCAGTGCGGAACTTAGGCGCAGAAGGACTGCGCCTCACCTGTATCTAAATGGATCGTAAGATTCACCGTCCAAGGAGGTGCACTCATACATGCGGTGAAAAGTTCCCTGCGCCTCGTCAGTGTGTGAGGCGCAGTGAGGAACTTAAGCGCAGAAGGACTGCGCGTAACATATATTTCGATTCGAGACAGGCTGGAAAACAGCAAAAAATCATTAAACATGTTAGTGAATAGCAAAAAACAGTTGTCTTTCAAATATGATATGAATGAATAATGAATAAAGTGGAAAAATCAAAGTTGAATCATAAAACATTGAAATTGTATAGAAAAAGTTGATCATTTAAAATCAAAGCAAATATATATATAGCTCTCCAAAGAAAGAAATCATAGCTAGAACATGTTTTTAAAAATGGGAGAGAAATTTAACTAATTTTTCATCCAATAAGCCAATGCAGATGTTCTACAGATGTTAATTTTGGTCTATTGTTTTATTTAAAAATGAAGATGTATTTGTACAGATGTAAATTTTGGTCTATTGTTTTATTTTAAAAATTAAAATGTATTTGTACAGATGTTAATTTGGTCTATTGTTTTATTAAAAATTTTAAAATGTATTTGTTCTTCTTTCACATTTTATTTATTTTGTATGTCCAGCAAGAGCCAGCGCCGCACCGGTCTGGCGGGGCCCGGTGGTTGTGCAAGAAGGATTTATATTTTCACAGGGCTTAGTTCTGGGACGTGTTTTACAGGGTGGATTTACGTTCGTAAATACATCTGCAACTGAGCCTAAAATAATGAACAAGTAGCTTAGAATGGCTGCCAATGGGAAATCCGAACGTATTTACCTGTGCTGTGCTGGCTCTTGCTGGACATACAAAATAGAATAAAATGTGAAAGAAGAACAATTACATCTTCATTTTTTAATAAAACAATAGACCAAAATTAACATCTGTACAAATACATCTTCATTTTTTAATAAAGCAATAGACCAAAATTTACATCTGTACAACATCTGCATTGGCTTATTTGATGTTAACTTAGTGTAATTGTCACGGACTTTGGAATACTTTTTATAGTGGAGAATGTTTTCTTAGGAGAGAATATATATATATACACTCACTGGCCACTTTATTAGGTTTCACTGGGCCACTGCTCGTTAACACTTAATTTCTAATCAGCCCAAACACATGGCGGCAACTCAGTGCATTTAGGCATGTAGACATGGTCAAGACCCAAACTCCTGCAGTTCAAACCGAGCATCAGTATGGGGGAAGAAAGGTGATTTGAGTGCCTTTGAACGTGGCTTGGTTGTTGGTGCCAGAAGGGCTGGTTGAGTATTTCAGAAACTGCTGATCTCCTGGGATTTTCCGCAAAACCATCTTAGGGTTTACAGAGAAATGGTCCGAAAAAGAAAAAAACATCCAGGTGAGCGGCAGTCCTGTGGGCGGAAATGCTTTGTTGATGCCAGAGGTCAAAGGAGAATGGGCAGACTGGTTCGAGTGATAGAAAGGCAAACGTGACTCAAATTGCCACCCGTTACAACCAAGGTAGGCAAAAAGGCATCTTTTGAACGCACAGTACGGCGAACTTTGAGGCAAAATGGGCTACAGCAGCAAAAAGCCACACCGGGTGCCACTCCTTTCAGCTAAGAACAGGAAACTGAGGCTCCAATTTGCCCAAGCTCATCGAAATTGGACAGTAGAAGATTGGAAAAAACGTTGCTTGGTCTGATGAGTCTCGATTTCTGCGGGCGACATTCGGATGGTTAGGGTCAGAATTTGGGTCAACAAACATGAAAGCATGGATCCATCCTGCCCTGTATCAACGGTTCAGGCTGGTGGTGGTGGTGTCATGGTTGTGGGGATATTTTTCTTGGCACTCTTTGGGCCCCTTGGTACCAATTGAGCATTGTTGCAACACCTTGTGGAATCTATGCCACGAAGAATTGAGGCAGTTCTGAAAGCAAAAGGGGGTCCAACCCGTTACTTGCATGGTGTACCTAATAAAGTGGCCGGTGAGTTGAGTGTATTATTATATTATTTTATTTATATATATATTATATATTATATCATTAATGTAATTGGATACTATTTACTAATACATTGATTTAATAGTTAGAGCACTTGGATATGTTATTTTATTAAGTACTTCATTTAAATGACCAATCCATTTTATTCTTCATACTGTGTAATGTATTTCCGCGAAATCCGTTCTGGAATTACATTGCAAATACGTGCCACTCTTTGTGACGCGTATTTGCAACGGATTTGCAACGGATTTCGAGTTGGAAATACATTCCCCATTATTTACTATGGGAATGTATTTCCAACGCGAAACCCATAGCAAATATGTTGCAAATACGAGTCACAAAGTGTGACACGTATTTGCAATGTAATTCCGGAACGGATTTCTCGTCGGAAATACATTACACAGTATGAAAAATAAAAATGGATTGGTCATTTAAAAGAAATACTTAATAAAATAACATATCCAAGTGCTTTTAAACAATTTAAAACAATGTATTGGTAAATAGTATCCAATAACATTAATGAAAATATATATTCTCTCCTAAGAAAACATTCTCCACTATCAAAAGTATTCCAAAGTCTGTGACAATTACACTAATTTAACATCAAATACGCCAATGCAGATGTTGGACAGATGTTTTCCATTTTCCATAACAACAATTTTAGATGTATTGGGGCTGTTTTGAAGTTTAATGTAATTCAATATATACAACAAAAGGCTTGCTGGGACCTGTTGTCTTCCAAGCAGGATTTCTTGCTTAATTATTTATTCTTCTGGACAAATCATTTATTTTTGTAGTGTAATGCTGTAAGTGTAGAACTATAACATTACAAGAATACCGCGCTCCACTTCGACCTCCGTTCAGATAGACCACATTCAACAAGGTCTGCCTGTCAGAGCTGTAAACCGCTGCAATGCGCCACACTTTGCCGACCCGCAATCATGCATGCCTCAGAGTTTTCAAATTTTCCATGTCCCGCCACAGAACGGCCACGGCGCGCCCATTGCCAGCCCCTTCATGTTAGGCGCAGCCGAAAGTGGCGAACATTGCGCCTAACATCGCATCCCTGCGTCCGACAGGGGATTCGACATGGTGAGGCTCAGTTTTTGCCAGAAAACAGGCGCAACTCCCGATTATACATTCCGCCCTATATTGGAAGCTTTTCAGCATTATAACAGAATGATTGTGACAACATTGAAAAATGGCAATATAAGGTGACTGCAGGTCACACAAATTTGGATATAGTAGTCAAGAGATGATTGGATTGTACACTTGATATATAATGTCTAATATGGTGCTTAGTGGAAAGACCATAGGTCGTAGTAATAGAAAAATGAATCCATAGCACACAAAAGGTTATAGCTCAGAAATAACTGAAACTTATTTATTTTGTGAACGCCAAATAAATGTGTTACCGTAAAAATAGAGAAAAAAGTTAAAAAAAAGTGAAAACAAAAGACAAAACCAATATATAACAAAATAACAAAAGAAAAAAGCTTTCACCATTTAATTTTGGTGGTGAGTTGCTCTGTGGCAATGACTTAGGCTATGTTCACATGGCGTAATTGAGGGGCTTAATTACGCCCCATCAATTACGCCGGGACTTCGGGGACTTGCCAACGATCTGTGGGACGTGGGGCCGCAGACCGCCGGCCCATAGACTATCTCATTTAATAGTGGCGCGTATGTCTACACCCGGTTGATTGTCTGAGCAGGGAGAGGAGGCTTAATCCAGAGTTCTCTATGAGAACTGTGGATTACCGTAATGACTGGGACGTATCTCTCCCTGTATTGAGCGCAGTACGGAGTGAAATACAGTGCAAAATATGTCCCAATTTAAGCCGTGTGAACATAGCCTGAGTCTGTTCTCATGTACCTTCGTAACTGACGTTCCCCTTTCACATCAGTAGCACATAGTGCTTTGCAGTTTTCACATCACTTATCCACAATGGTACCATTTGTCCACTCACAGTAAACTTTCTCCACAGCAGCACGCAAACAGTTCATAAACAGTTTCAGAAATACTGCCACCAATGGCCTGAAAACCAATAATCAAAAAGTAAGGAGGATAGCTTAAACGATTGCTGAAAATATATATATTTTTTTATTAATGGCAAATAGGTTACCACAAACACAGAGGAAAAATGGAGAAATCAAGAGGGAAAAGAAAAGACAAAAAATATTATTGTATATTGTGTTGAGCGATTGCGTTGGGTATCGTGAGCGATCGATGGTCGATCATGTCGGGCCGCTATCGAATAAGTTTTTCGATAGTAGCATCGATTATGCGCGGATGTCCATTAAAGTTTATGGGAGTAGCACACTCCTTCATTATTTCACCCAAACCAAGGTGGTGAGCTTGTAAGTAACATCCACAAACATCAATTGGTTAGTGATACATCTTAGGCAAACACTTAGGTTGGAAATGTTCACAGAAAAAAAGTCACAAGACCATTTACTATCCTGTCTTGTACCACAGCTGACCTTAAACCTGCATCACCCAAATGATTAGAAAAGTGCCAGAAGGCAGTAATGATTTGAAACATATGTTACTTGAAATGGTCATTTGAATATACCTGTCATGGAACGCAGCATGAAGTCCCAAAACTTGCATGACTCACACATTTAAAAAGTGCCGGAAAAAGGGAAAAAGGTGTCTTTCAACCACCATTTAGTTTGAACTGCGACCTTGACTATAAACTGTCCTGAGGCCACAGCATGAGCCCAAACCCTGCATGCCCCCCACATTTTAAAAAAGTTGCCGGAAATGGTGTCTTTCACCACCATTTTAGTTGAATCCTGGACATTGAATATTCCTGTTGGGACCACAGAATGAAGCCCAAACCTGCATTGACCCCCACATTTAATAAAGTTGCCGGAAAATGGAGTCTTTTTCAAACCACATTTTAGTTTCACTGGACATTGACTATACCTGTCATGGGCCACCAGCAATGAGCCCAACCTGCATGACCCCCACATTTAAAAAAAGTGCCGGAAAAAGGAGTCTTTCACCACCATTTTAGTTTCATGGAAATGACTATCTGTGTCCTGGGCCTCAGCATGAGCCCCAAACCTGGCATGACCCCCACATTAAAAAGTGCCGGAAAAAAGGAAGTCTTTCAACACCATTTTAGTTTGAAATGGACATTGGGGACTATACCTTGTCCTGGCCACAGAATGAGCCCAAACTGCATGACCCCCACATTTAAAAGTGCCGGAAAAAGGAGTACTTTACCACCTATTTTAGTTTCACTGACATTGGGGGACTATACTCTGTCTGGGCCACAGCATGAGCCCCCAAACCTGCATGGACCCCCACATTTAAAAAAGTGCCGGAAAAAGAAGATCTTTCAACCAACCATTTTAGTTTCACTGGACATTGACTATACCTGGTCCTGGGCCACAGCATGACCCAGGGCCGGAGTTTACACGTGGTGTGCGGTGAAAACTGAAAGCCAAGGCTGGCGTCCGTCATCTATTACACGAGGTTTAAATGCACTGACTGACGCAGCAACGAAAACTGTCGTGCTGAAGCAGAAGCCAGAGTGCGGAAAGCGGGATGTGTTGAGAAAAAATAACTCCAGCCTTTCCTCTGTACACAGTCAATACCTGGGTAGCGCGTTGCCCTTCGTATGTGTGTGGAACATTGAGATTCACTTGGAAAATACTGGTGTTAACGCTCCTGTTACACCCAGGTGCCCTTTATTTGGCATTATTTTTCTCAATTGTACTCAACGTGCTGGAGGAAATGAGTCTCTGTTACTTTGTTCTTGTCCATGCTCCATTTACATTGTCCTACTGGTATAAACTACATCTGGTCAAGTTTTTCCTGTAACCTCCCTTGCTACACTTCAGAGGAACTTTTTTTAACAAGCTTTTTTGTTCATGCAAGTTTTTTAGTACTTTTAATTCTAGAAAACCACATTTTTACAATTAGGGTGTGGAATCCCACCATGTCTTTGTTTCTCTTTTTTTCATTGTATTAAATGGGTTTGTTCAATACAGGTGATTGATAGCTATGTTGAATAGATCTTGCAAAACAAAATCATTTGCAATATGTGTCCATTAACAGTGTCCTACTATTCTGTTTCTGACTGCATCCATCCCCTTGAGCAACTCTTGACAATAGTGAAGAACAAATGTCTGTTAAAGAAACAACATTTTTAGAATAGGACCTGATAGTATAGCGGCATGTCACAGCAAAATGCCCCAAAAATTTCAAAGCATGTCTTGAGGCACTTTGGTCAATTGAGAAAGAACATATGTCTGTTAGAAACAACATTTTTTAGGAATAGGACCTGTTGTTATGCTGCATTGTACGCAAATGCCCCAAAAAAACAAAGCATGGCCCTTGAGCCATTTGGTCAATTGTGAAGAACAAATGTCTGTTAGAAAAAATAATTTTTTAGAATAGGACACTGTAGTATAGCATGCATGTAACAAGCAAAATGCCCCAAAAAAATTCAAAGCATGACCCTTGAGCCAATTTGGTCAATTGTGAAGGAACAATGTCTAGTTTTAGAAGAAAAAAACATTTTTTTATTATAGGACTGTTGTATTGCTGAATTTCAAAGAGCATGACCCAAAAAAAATTATAAAATGACTTCTCAGCACACTGTTTAAATATTGATGAGGAGAAATGCCACTTTAGAAGCCACATTTCTGTTACAAAGGACCATATTTATGCTGTATCTGACAGTCTACATGGACCCAAAAAATTTATAAATATGAAATTATTCAGCCACTATTAAAAATTGTGAGGGAGGATATGCCACTAGAAGCCACTATTTCTGTTCCAATGGACATAATTATAGCTGTATATCACAGCAACAATTGACCCCAAAAAATTAAAAATATGACTTTCTCTGCCAATATTAAAAATTGTGAGGGAAGAAAATGCCACTTAAGATGTTCACATTTCAGTTCAAAGGACCTGATTATTTGCTGTATCCTTACACAGGCAACATGACCTCAAAAGTCATTGACAATGCGGAAACTTCTTAAGATAAGTTGAGTAAATGGAATTACGGTGTTGTCATGAAACCTTGGGTGTCTTTTTACAGTCTCCTCACCAGCAAAACCAGCAAAATGAAACTGTTGGTAAAAAGAGAATAAAAATTGCTAGTAAGACATTATGATTTTAAAAAATAGTTTTCATGAGGACCAATTTCTGTTTGAATAGGAATGGGATGTAGACTGCAACTATTCCGGGGACCTCGGCAATTGGTGGCACAACAACATCATCGAGATCCATGCCTGATCTCTTGATGAAAGTCACAAACGATCCAATTATCTGTGGAAAGCCGGGAATTAGCTGCGTTTGTTGTAAATGAACCCTCCAAGCTGTGCTGAAGGTCCGCTCAGATATGACGCTGGCTGCTGGGCAGGACAAACACCTCTATGGCGAGACGAGCCAGGCTCGGGACCATTCATCCCATTTTGGATACCCAGAAGTCTATAGGGTCCGGAACACATGAAAAACATCGGTGTTGCGAGCAGATAGTACGTGCGCCTGATCTTACGCTGATCTTCTGTGTGTTGGATGTGATGCCCTGTATTGCATGCGTCGGTGACGGTGGTAAACAATGTTAGCCAGAGGTCACCCATTAGGCTTCATGCCATTTCCTGCTGCTGCCGCTACGCCTTACTTGGCACTCTATGCTGTCACGATCGTGATGTCTCTTGGTTCCCACGTGACATTTTAGGGAACGTGATGCAGACGCAACTCAGTGTCTCCAGTGATCAATCTAGCAAGTCTCCATTTCCTGAATTTTACTCTCTATTTGGGGGGTGGAAGGAAAGTGCTGATTTTGTATTCTGTACCGGGGATCAGGAGGGTGGCCACCAGTAACTGTTGTTCATTTTGATGGCCTTAATGCGAGGATCATATTGGAGGAAAAATGGGAGCATCAACGCCACTCCATGTGGAGATGGAGCCTTGATTTCCAAGCCTCTGGGTTTGAGGGGATACTAGAAATGATCTTCCTCATCCTTCTCCTCCGCCTCCAAATTCGCGCCAACCTCTTTCTAAGGCCTAGGGACGTCCGGTAACATTTCGGTGGTGTATAGGAATACATCCTCCTCCTCCTCCTCCTCCCTCCCGTGCCTCGGTCACAGCTTCAACACAGCCCTGACTTGCCTGAGATGATGCACCCTGGAAGAGCTGATGCGCCACCTCTGCACTAGCCCCTGGCCCACGGGAAACACTGCCTAATGAAGACCAATGAAATTGTGAAATCTGTTGGGCCTTGTGGATTTTGACGGCAGAGGAGGAAAGGCTCTGTGTCCGCATCAGTTGTTCGTTCTCTCCTCCGTCGCTGGCGGGGACCTGTTGTTTCAGGTGTCCAGACGATCGTTCACCGAAAACTCAAGATCACCACAATGCTCTGATGACAAGGGCATTGTCGCACTGTCCATTTTGGTGGGCTTCTTCAAAAAACTCGGCAGGATGGTGCTGTGCTCTTTCACCTGCCTCCCTCTATGGTGGTTCAACACCCGAGGTCCGTACCGCTGCTTGTCAGGCCATGTGTCACTTTCGTAATGCGTAATGGCATTGCGCTGCTGCCACATCGCTGGAGGAATCTTGGGAGGGTGGAATTCACAGCGTGATTGCCACGTCAAACAATGAGACGGTTTTGACGGGTAGTGGGAGGCCGAGCTGTCGCTGCAACGCAGCCA
>JAODAL010050972.1:0-27022 GCA_025379985.1 Phyllomedusa bahiana | reverse complement strand
AACTAAGTTCAAGGGTCACAGAAAAAGTAGAGCTGTCTCTGTGAACAAAAAAAATAATTTCGCTGAGTGTTTGCACAGAGGCAGGGCACGTCCCCTGCTTGAGACCCCTGACACACACTGATCATGAACGGGGAAGGGCTGTTCTATGTAAAACGAGGTCATGTGATTTTTCCAGCCAATCGTAACCATACACATCTCAGTCATGACGTTGCACACACATCTCACCCTGCTCTATTCTGTAAGCTGATTTGCTGGCCGCCAAAATGACAGGAAGTGCCGAAAATGACGGGATATTAATAGATTATGTACAGATTTTAAACTAAATTATCGCGCGATCAACGTAAATACCGTGCCAATTTCAACTTTGTTGATAATAATCGCTCAACACTACTGTAATGTAGTCAGGACCAAGCATGGGGGCCAGAACAGAGCTGTCTCATCCAAACTCACTCCACTGTGCCCTCTGATCAACAGTGTAGTGAAGAACGGCTCCCACTACTCCTCCTGCTGCATTAAATGCCCACACACATACACACAAACATATACAATACAGTAGATAGATAGATAGATAGATAGATAGATAGATAGATCAGTTCTCTAGAATTTAAGAAAAATAGATTCTGCATCACTCGGGTTTCACTGCTTGTAGATCCTGTGAGAATGACACATCTTAATGAGAATTGGCAGCAGGGAAAATTTTTAATTATTTGCTTATCCTTAAAATCCAGAGATAAAAAGAAATTCTGTGTATTTTATGTTTAGCATTTTCCATATTTGATATGATCTTCTTCTTCTCTATGGAAGGTCCATAATTATCTGAAAGCAATGACTTGTCCAACTAAATCCGAGGCTGAACGGAAATGTTTTACCGACTATGGAGATAAAGAGTCCAGCTATGTGATCTATAATGACATCTTACTGAGGGAGGATAATAGAGCGGCGCACACGATCGGGTCGTACAGTCCAAGCTCCTCACATGACCTCAAGTTCTCGATTGCTACAAATGACATAAGATGGAAAAACACTGACAATTCTTGTTCTGCTTCTTTCCTACTCGGACGTCACAGGGGTCAGACATTTCTTAGCACATGAGCTCATAGGCAGCGATCAGGATAGATGACAACTTTCTAACATGCAGACATTACCAATTCTGCATCTCTCTGCCGATTGTGAGGGGGAAGGAGACTGTGAGGCCCCCGCACTAGAGCCCACCCAGGACATTTCATCCATAATCTGCTCACCCCTGCACACAAGTGTCTATTCTATATTATACACTCAGATATAAAGTTCTAGAAATATGTTTTTTTGAATTTGCTTTTGAGATAATTGATGTGTATTTATTTTTTGGCTTAAGGAGCCTTTTATTATTGTCCTCACAGTGACGCTCATCCCCCAAAGACCTATAGAGTTTAAGATCGGGTTTGGGTTGTTCTGGACAGATGATCAGTGTGCTATCTAGCTAAATAATGCAATTTTTGCCATAGCTGATGGTAACTGGAGTGGAATGATATTCCGGGGTCATTATTCCTTGTATATACTGTATGTCAATCTTCCTCCATGTCTATGATTGCACCATAGCAGCTCAAGCCATTACCCTTCCTTTACCAAACCAATTAGAAGACACCAAGCGCTCCATCATTTTTTCCTCCAGACCTTCCTCATCCAGCCTTCATATGCCCCCTGCCTTTCCCTAACCGTACAATATCTGTGTTTTGTGCTCTCTGATCTGCTTCTTTTTGCTTTTTTTGATCAATTTTCCCCAGGGCAGTTTCTAAGGCGAGTGCAATATAATGACGCCTGTAACTCACCACCTTTATCGGGCCCCTGGTTCTGCCTCCAGTTGTGCTTTTACTTGGGCTATTTGGGAGCGAGTTTATTTTCATTCTGATAGGTGGAAATGTTTTGTTGTTAGACTGCAGACAGTAGGAGATGGGGAATACACAAGGCTTTTACTATAACCAGTGTCGGACTGGGGGGTCTGGGGCCCACAGGGGAGTTGATCTTGGGGGGGCCCACCCTACTGTACATAAAAATATTAACCGGCCCCCCGGACATAATCGCGCCCATTTTACCACATAATACAGTGTGCAAAACAGAACAGTATTGTGTAGTACAATAGCAAGAGAGTCACACGTCTGTCAGTCTAACATATCATAGACACAGGGCTAAGTAGCTCCATCAATATCCCCCTCCACCCACATACAATATCCCCCTCCACCCACATACAGTATCCTCCCACCCACATACACATAATCCCCCCCCTCCACCCACATACAATATCCCCTCCACCCACATACAATATCCCCCCTCCCCCCACATACAATATCCCCCTCCACCCCACATACAATATCTCCCTCCACCCACATACAATATCCCCCTCCACCCACATACAATATCCCCCCTCCACCCACATACAATATCCCCCCTCTACCCAAAATACAATATCCCCCCTCCACCCACATACAATACCCCCCCCCCCCCACATACAATTCCCCCCTCCACCCACATACAATATCCCCCCTCCACCCACATACAATATCCCCCCCTCCACCCACATACAATATCCCCCCTCACCCACATACAATATCCCCCCCTCCCCACAAATACAATATCCCCCACCCACATACAATATCCCCCCACCCACACATACAATATCCCCCCTCCACCCACATACAATATCCCCCCCCCCCTCCACCCACATACAATATACCCCTACCCACCACCCACATACAATATCCCCCTCCACCACCCACATACAATATCCCCCTCCCCACCCACATACAATATCCCCCTCCACCACCCACATACAATATCCCCCCTCCACCCACATACAATAACCCCCTCCACCCACATACAATAACCCCCCTCCACCCACATACAATATCCCCCCTCACCCGCATACAATATCCCCCCTCCACCCACATCCAATATCCCCCTCCACCCACATACAATATCCCCCTCCACCCACATACAATATCCCCCTCCACCCACATCCAATATCCCCCTCCACCCACATACAATATCCCCCTCCACCCACATCCAATATCCCCCTCCACCCACATACAATATCCCCCTCCACCCGCCCACATACAATATCCCCCCCCACCACATACAATATCCCCCTCCACCCACATACAATATCCCCCTCCACCAACATTCAATATCCCCTCCACCCACATACAATATCCCCCTCCACCCACATACAGTATAGCCCTCCACCCACATACAATATCCTCCTCCTCCACCCACATACAATATCCCCCTCCACCCACATACAATATCCCCCTCCACCCCACTTTACAATATCCCCCTCCACCCACATACAAAATCCCCCTCCACCCCCACATACAAAATCCCCCTCCACCCACATACAACATCCCCCCCCCACCCAAAAGCAATATCCCCCTCCACCCACATACAATATCCCCCTCCACCCCGTTTCCCTTGGTCACACACCTATCCAATATAGAAGTAAAATAACCCCTCAAATTAGGGACTCACCGGAGATGTCATATCTGATGAGTCGTTCTCTTCTCTTATGAGTTGTTCTTATTCCCTTTTCTTCTGCATCCGTTCCACACCGCCATGATGACTTGTCCCGGCCACAGCTCATCCCTGCAGAAATTACACACAAATATCTTAGAATCCTCAATTTTCCAGCATCTCTTTACCCATTTCCACCTCTGTACAAACTTCCCAGGGGTGGGAGAGCGGGTACAAGCCATAACTTAGAGGCTTTGTATCCTAAGGGGTTGGAGGGTGGGGAGAGAACTAACCCTCTGGAGATAATGCTACAACTATGGGCTGCTGCCCTCTCAATTATATTTTCCAGGTAGGTAGACAAACCCTAGGTTAGGTAGGCAAATAGGCAAGGCCCCAGTCTGTAGGTAGGTGGTTTCTCCCAGTTAGGTTTAAACTGTAGGTAGTTAGGGTCCCCCTTTTTATAGGCTGCAAGCAGTTAGGGACCCCCTTTAGGTAGTTAAAAACAGGCAAGTTAGGGCTTCCCATGAAGTAGTATACAGGCAGTTAGGGCTTCCCATGAAGTAGTATACAGGCAGTTAAGGCTCCTTTAGGTAGTAAAACAGGTAGTTTTGGGGGCCTCCTTTAGCTAGTGTGCAGGAAGTCAGGGCCCCCCCTTTAGCTACTGTGTAGGTAGTCAGGGCCCCTTTAGTATTTAGGTAGCCAGGGCCCCCTTTGTAGTCAGGGCCCCCCTGTAGGTAGTCGGGGTGTCCCTTGTAGTCAAGGCTTCCCTTTAGGTAGTCAGGGCCCCCCTTTAGGTAGTCAGGGCCTCCCAGGATCCCCCTTAAGGTAGCCAGGGCCCCTCTGAAGGTAGCCAGGGCCCCTCTGAAGGTAGCCAGGGACCCCCTGTAGGTAGTCAGGGCCCCCCTTGTAGCCAGAACCCCCCTGTAGTCAGAGCCCCCCTTGTAGCCAGGACCTCCCTGTAGTCAGAGCTCCCTTGTAGTCAGAGCTCCCTTGTAGCCAGGGGCCCCCTTGTAGTCAGAGCTCCCTTGTAGCCAGGGCCCCCCTTGTAGCCAGGGCCCCCCTTGTAGTCAGAGCCCCCTTGTAGTCAGAGCCCCCTTGTAGTCAGAGCCCCCTTGTAGCCAGAGCTCCCTTGTAGCCAGAGCTCGCATGTAGCCAGAGCCCCCCCCTGTAGTCAGGGCCCCCCTGTAGTCAGAGCCCCCCCTGTAGCCAGAGCCCCCCTTGTAGTCAGAGCCCCCCTTGTAGCCAGGGCCCCCCCTTGTAGCCAGGGCCCCCCCTTGTAGCCAGGGCCCCCCTTGTAGCCAGGGCCCCCCTGTAGTCAGAGCCCCCCTTGTAGCCAGAGCCCCTCTTGTAGCCGGTCCCCCCTTGTAGTCAGAGCCCCCCTTGTAGCCAGGGCCCCCCCTTGAGCCAGGGGCCCCCATGTAGTCAGAGCCCCACTTGTAGCCAGGACCACCCTGTAGCCAGGACCACCCTGTAGTCAGAGCCCCCCTTGTAGCCAGAGCCCCCCTTGTAGCCAGGGCCCCCCGGTAGGCATTTCCCCCCTTGTAGCCAGGGCCCCCCTTGTCCAGGGCCCCCCTTGTAGTTAGGGCCCCCCTTGTAGTCAAAGCGCCCCCCTTGTAGCCAGGGCCCCCCCTGTATCAGAGCCCCCCCCAGTAGTCAGAGCCCCCCTTGTAAAGGGAGTTTTAAAAAAAAAAAAAAAACAAAAAATCACTTACCTGGCTCCGCCTCCCCGCCCGCTCTGCGCTGGGCCGCCGGGTCCATCCGTCCTGCATAGGCGGCGCGGTGAAGTGACTTTACCGCGCCCCTACGTCAGCATAGGGGCCGGCGCCCGGCAGGCTGAAGGCCTAATGCGTTCAGCCTGCCGGGGAGAGCAGCGGAGCCCCAGCGCTAGTGGCCCCTGTGCCCCGCTGACACCGCGCAGCCCCCGGGAGCCGGGACTTTAGTCCCCCACTCCCGGGCCGGTTCTGGGCGCTGGGGGACGAGGCCCCGGGGGCGCTCGGGGGACCGATGCGCGGACGGGCCCCCCGGGGAGCACGGCACGCCCCCGGGGGCCCCCAGGGGGCTGGGGGGGGGGGGCCCCCGGGGGGACCCCCCGGCCCCCCGGCGCCCAGTCCGAGCCTGACATAACCCAGTATTAACCTTTCAACATGCCTTTTTATAAACCCTGCTTCGGGATGCCCCAAACTTCCGCTGTCCATCCACAATAGGCACAAAATGGGCCATGCTTTAATATTTTAAATAAATGAATATATTATATCACAATGCACTTGGTTATTATAGTTGCAATATGCGAGAAATAACAACCGGTGATATGCAGCGTTCAACAATAGTGTCCTTTTTAAAATGTATTTCGACTTTCTTTGCAGCATTTAAATTTTCAAGGCCAGTGCTTTCCCCTGTTGCGCCCCCCGGACATTACCCCTGTTTTGGCTCACGGGTGCAATTTTCGGGGGGGGAAAACTCCTTTTAAAGCGGGACACTTTTGTTGAACCTGCATTATCACCGGGTTTTATATCTCTGTATATTGCAACATAATATAATTAAAGGGAATTATCGTTTCATCAGTTTCGGTGTTTTCTTGTACTTGATTTTCCGGTTCCTGAAATCCGGGGGCTTTCTTCCCCTCCCAGCTGGGTTTTTCTTAACTGAAGGGGGATGACATCACCCCCCCCCTTTCACGTTCACTCGCCCCCGGAGTCAGTGTTGCTTGCTCCCCCTCTCTGTCTCAGTCCACATGAACTGTGTTTTCCTTTCCTATCAGTTTATTTTGTAAGAGCTTTTTTACATACCACGGGCCTGATTCAGTCAACAGTCTTCAAATGAAATCAAAGCATGATCTCTTCCCCCTCACAGCGGGAGGTTTTTACAGTTGAACCACTTCATAAAATCATCCAGAGCACACAGATCTTAGGCACCAAAGGGCACAATTTTCTGTTTTTTGTTTGAAAAGCAGCTGCAGTTTTACTGTGGAACTGTGGCTGTGCAGAACGAAATTGTTGTGGCCCCCTTATTCTGATGAGAGGGGCAGGAATGCACCCCCCCTGAAAATGACGGGGACCAGACAGAAAGTAAATTATGGAGCCGTCCGCCAATGAAAAAAGGAGGGGGAATCCGGTGGCACTGGGGAACAGTGTTTACACAAAACAAAGATAAGGCAACTGTGAAAACAAGACAGCTTTTTCAAAGACATCCAAATTTCAAAGTTGCTTGTTTTCACTTCCCCTTATTTTTCAAGACCATTTAAAGTAATGATACAGCCCCTTTTTGGTGCATTATGATTAGAGATGGGCGAATTTCTCAAAATTCGATTCGGTCACTTCGCCGAATTTTTTCCCTCAAAATTGTTTCATTCCCAATTTCTTCGGCACGAAAACACGTTAAAAAGCAGCTATTTCCAGGGTGCACAAGCCTGCAGGGGGGCTGTAAAATGTTGTTCCCTGCTTTTAAAAATCAGAGGGGCTTTTGGTTTGGTCTTTTATACAATGTTGTGTTTAGTATGACCCAATGACTGCCCCTGCTCTTAAATCGCTTCACTATAAAATTTCCGGGGACTAAAAAGGGCAAAACGACCAAAAACCAAGGGAATGTACCTGAAAAATCATGCCCCGCGAAAACTGGAAAAAAACAGCTGAGAGCTCAGGTGCAACATTAGTACAGAGTGTGGAGGTGAGGGGGCAGCCACAGCAGCATGAGGTAGGCAGTGGCACAATGACATTCTGGAGGGGGGAAAACCGAGGAAGCCACAGAGTGGCACAATGACGAAGGGGGGAGGTGACGGCGCAGCATATGAGGTAGGCAGTGGCACAATGACATTCTGGAGGGGGAAAAAAAAGTATTTTTCCCCCCCAGAGGGGCCAAAAACACACAGTGTGGGGGTCACGGCGGGGAGCAGTAGGATGGCAGTGGCACAATGAATTCGGAGTCGGCTAAACAGTATTAGGCCACAGAGTGGCACAAGATACTTGGAGGTCAGACAGCACAGCAGAGAAAGGCATGGCACAAAGACATTCTGGAGGCGGCAAAAAAAAGTATTAGGGCCACAGATGGCACAATCACACAGTGGGAGGGCCGACACAGCAGCATGAGATCAGGGATGGGACAATACATTCTGGAGGTGGCAAAACGAGGAAGCCACAGAAATCAAATGACGAGACGGGGGTCACGGCGGCAGCAGCATTAGGTCAGGCATGGCACAATACACAGTGGGGGAGGACATGGGAGCAGCCACACAGCACAGAGGTCAGACAGGGCACGAACAGTGGGATGTCCCCCAACAGCAACAGAGCACAGCAGAGGTCATGAGTGGCACAATGACAAGTGTTGAGGGGGGTTTGGGAATTTCCCTCCCTGGTAAAAGGTGGTAGGCAGATGGAGAAAACTGTCAGCAGATGTTGGGATCAGGGGGGTGGCGGGATCAGAATAGGGCTAGGCAGGGGTTTAAACCCCGACTGAACCTAAGGCATTGGGTGTGGGAAAACTGGCTGATGCACGCCTATTCATCTTGATAAGGTCAGGCTCGACCACATTCCCGTGACAAGCGGGTTCTCCTTGGGATACATGGGGGAAAATTGGCCCCTCCGCCAACTGAACACACCGCGCCTGATGCCACACAACTGTCCGTGCAGGACAGCTTCTCCAACTGCAAACGTCGGCAAGTTGCGGCCACACATCCAGTTTGGCTGCCAGGTAGTCACGGATCTTCGTAACTGAGGTGCAGAGTGCTTGTTCCATGTAAGCAACAAACCTGTTTGGTTTTCAGGGACTGCTCCATGGTCCATGCTGGCTGCTGCTGCAAGCGACACAACCCTCCTCACTAGGGCGGGTGAAGGAAGCTGCTCATCAGTGACTCCAACTTAGGTTTACTACTGATGTAGCAGGTCACTTTCCCCTACCCCCCACCTTCCCCCAGCACCGC
Organism: Phyllomedusa bahiana; assembly: GCA_025379985.1. Lineage (NCBI taxonomy): Eukaryota > Metazoa > Chordata > Amphibia > Anura > Hylidae > Phyllomedusa > Phyllomedusa bahiana. The sequence continues at coordinate 18,627 of JAODAL010050972.1, read as the reverse complement.
GGCCGAGTAGTACGTGAGCCGCTGAGGAACACCCCCCTCAGACCAGTCAGGGAGGGACGATGCCGCACATAGGCAGCAGCCAACTGATTCGGAGGATTTCCCTATAGTATTTATGAAGTTGTCTTCCTCTCAATAGCTGGGAAAAAGGGCCTCCCATTTTGGAGACCGTAGCGTGGGTCAATAGGGTGAGAGCCAGAAGTCATCCCTCAGCCGGATGCTGACACGTCGGCTGTCCCTAGCCCGGCAAATAAGCATGCTGCGGGCCCCCCCCCCATCTGCACAAGTGACTCCGAGGGGCTTTCCCCTGCCTCCATTTCCACTATATACTAGCAAACTCGGTTCTTCGGGGTCACCGCCTTCGTATTCCCTCATCTCCATCCACCTCCTCCAGCTGCTCCTGCTACATCCTCTCTTGTCACCTGGGTAAGAAAATCCCACTCATTTCACAGACAAATGCTTCTGCTCCAATGTCCTCCTCCTTCTCCTCTATTTCAAGTCCCCACCGGACTCATGTGGCCACGAGATTAGTCGCACACGTCTCCAGTCCCTCTTCCCAGACAGATATGTTCAGCATCCTTTCAGACATGAAGCAGTGGAATGACCGTTATTCCATTCCCGTAGGTCCTTCGCGACTGACATGATTTTTAAATAACGTCGCCTACTCTAATGGCCTCACAAACGGCAGGTTGTCCACGATGACAGTCCACTCAGGCTGACATCAAAGTACACAGGGGAGTACATCTGTCTGCCTGGATCCATCAAAAAATTGTTTAATTCGGCCTTTCTCTGTTCAGCAGTCGATCCAACATGGCAGGCTGGAATTCCAGCGGGTGAGAAACATCGCATATCAGAGGTGTGTTGGGGGAGGCTGTTCTGCCGCTGGCAACTCGAGAGGGTGTTCCGGCTTTGTACGATTGGATAAGTGCATGCAACATTTCCTGCCATTTCAGAATGTTTCTTGAAGATCGGTGGAAGACATTCAGGAACCTTTTCACAACCAATTGAACTCTGCGGCAAGCAAGTGCCATGGGACCATGCCCTCCTCGGTGCAGCGCGGAACGACCATGTTCCTCCTATTGTCCGTCACCATGGTTCCGATTTGCATTGGCGCAGAGAAAGCACACTACATATCGATTTCATGCTGCATGACGCGGAGCAGTTCCTCCCCTGTTACTTCAGTTCGCCCGAGGCAAGCCAGGTGTGGAACTGCGTGACAAAACACCGCTGTGCCCTAACACATGTTGGTATAAGGAGCAGTACTTGTTGAGTCTGAGATGGTGGTGGTGGTGTAGGATGAAAGTAGGGCGGACATTGGCGCAGGTTGCATCAGTTTTGACAACGTGGAGGAAAAAGCGGCGTCTTCCTGTCAAGTTGTTGTGTCCCTGGGCAGGAAGCACATTCACCCAGTGGGCCCGTAAAGGACATGTACTGCCCCATACCGTAGTTACAGCTCCAGACGTCGCGCTGCCGTGCACCCTTGGAACACAACCGATAAGCTCAAGGACTGACCCCACCTTCTGTTTCTACTATTTATGAAGTGCTGGTACTGCGCCTTTTTGGAAAAGAAATTACGGCTGGAACTCTCCATCTCGGCTCGCAAAACAAAGCCATTATTTCTCTGAACAGTGCAGAGTCCACCATTTGGGAAAGGGAGGGACTGCAGGACCAACAACTTGGACAGGACACGGTCAGCTTGGTGCAACCTTAGGGATGGTTGACCATACATGTTGTCTCTTTGCTATCGCCTCACTGAACGACTAGCGGCGCCATGAGAGTTGAGAGCAGGAGCAGATCTGACCGGAGATGATGTCAAAGAGAAACAGCTCCCTATCTGCAGAGTGGTGTACGCCTGACTGTTGCAATGTGCATCGTGCCACTCGGCGCAGCTGCAGCTGTTGGCTGCTGCGGCAAGGATGGACCACCACAACTGAGCACGTTTCTCCCAGCCACCGGATAGGAGCCCCCTCATGTGTTTTGACGCAGGGCGATGTGCCAACGTTAGCTCCCTGGCCACGCTTCACTCTTCTGCCCACAGATTCTAAATATACCCATATTCGGCTCCTCCGGTGTCTTAGCAAAAGAACTCGCCCAACGCCGCCCGAGTATCGGATTTTACCGCCACGTGCTCCGCACTAAGTGACTACTGCCGCCGCTGCTGTCGCTGAGCCCCCTGTGGCTGCTCACTTTCTTGGACCTGCGAAGCGCTTTTTTCCCCATGGCCGCTTGGCTCCCGACCTCACACTGCTGCTATCCCTGCTGACTCACGGCCACACGACCCACTTGCTGGCTGCGCTGCTGACTGACCGCGCAAGCTGATACGCCTCCTCCGGTCTGAACGAAGAATGAGCCCTTGCCTCACCCGGCCTCCCAAGTGCGGTCCGGCACATCAACATCTATTTTGTGTTTCATCTTCCACTCGCAGTCCTCATCACCAGTCTGGTATGCCGAGGCTGACCTCTCACAACATGACCTCCCATGCCACTCTCCACATCTATACTTTGCCGCCTACTGGCAAGAAGCAGGGGATATTGGCCCCATTGTCTTCGCTGCCAAGTAGCTGCTGACTGCCCCTCCCTCAAATTGTTCAACCTCGCAAATAGTGTCGCTGAGCCAGAGCACATAGTAAGAACCTGGCTGAGGGAACCGAAGGGACAGAGGCGGCTGAGGACAGGTGAGGGCCGCTGAACGTCCTCCTTCCCTGGCATGCCAACTAATGGATGTGTCTGAGGTTCCACCACCACTCTCTTGGCTGGGGTTTGTCAGAATGTCATCAGGAGCAAGAGGATGACCTAGACCCAACCAAAGATCAAGACCCATGGATGCTGAACAACACCACGCCGGCTAGATGACAGTGGCAGTTGGGCCTCACCGAGTGACCCCTGCTTGCGACTCCCCCTTGCTTGCTGCGACCTGGGCCGGTTTTTCCAGGAATTAATGTGCCACTGCCACTCGCAGGTGCAGAGCCTGCCACCCTCTCTGGTCTGACATACTGTTTGTTCTAAAATGTAACAGACACTGTTTGATGATGATATCTGTATATGATAAATATACACACCCTGTTTATGACTCCAAATTGAAACCCAGTAACAAGCGTTGGTAACCCTTGGATATAAATTGCGCTCCACAAATGGCCAGGAAAAATTTACTAGTAGTGTCGTTTAAAAACACTGTGTGTTTTTACTAAATGTACAAGCACAAACAGCTAAATTAACCATCGGACAAGCATTATGCAACAGCAAAAATGAATATAATTTGGCGTGAAAAAGAACGGTTTATTTTTGTCAGCACACACAGCAAAACAACGCTTAATTAACCCTGGATGTAAATTTGCGCCAAAGAATTGAGCCGCACAAACGAAGTAGCTTTTGTAGCGTGTTAAATTGCTGTTTTCTAACGCCACAGCAACAAGAGATACAGTTGTAAATACCTTTGCTTGTGAATTAGGCTACAGGAAAAATTTATATATTTTTGGCGTTGAAAACAGACGGTTTCTTGGGTCAGCACAACAGCAAAAACAACGCTTAATTAACTCCTGGATTGTAAATTGCGCCAAAGAATTGAGATGCACAAAATAGTAGCTTTGTAGCGTGTTACAATTGCGTGTTTCTACGCCACACAGCAACAAGATATACAGTTGTAATTAACCTTTGCTTGTGAATACTTACAGGAAAAATTTAATATATATTGGCGTTGAAAAAGACGTTTCTTGGGGTCAGCACACCACAAAACAACGGCTTAATTTAACCCCTGGTGTAAATTGCGCCAAAGAATTTAGCAGCCAAAAAAGAATGTATTGTATTGTAAAAATGCTGTATCTTTAATGAATTAACAACAGGAACTGGCTTAGATCCTACTTGGATATTGAATGTATAAGTGCAGGCAGCAAGTGACGCACACTGGATTTCAGATCCCAATATCCCCCCCCCAAAAAATTTAGAAATAGAACATTATGAAACATCTCTGAGACAAGCTGACACCCCACAAAAATCGTGTAATAAAAATCATTTCTTCAGTAAGAGCTATCAGCCCGCGGCAGCACCTTTCCTGATGAGCACAGTGAGAGGAGTGTATGAGCTCCCCGGCCGTCGCGCCCGGAAACTTATATAGTGCGTGGACGTCACAGAATCCCTCCGCTCTGATGGCTTTCACCTCTGCACATGTCATGCATGCTAAGCCCTTCTTCCTCCCCAGAGTGCTTTGCCCCATGTACGCCATGTGCTCGCAGCCATTTTATCAATCAAAAGCACACTTCGTTCACCCGACAGTACCCCAAATTTCGACTTTCGTTCCGAACCGGAAGTTTTCCTGAAATTCGTAACGAATCCACTATTCGTTAAGTATCGATTCGCCCCCATCTCTAATTTATGATATAATATATTCATATATTCAAAATATTAACGCATCAGCCTATTTTGTGCCTATTGTGAATACACAGGTGACTGGCAGAGCAGCATCTCATTGTAGGTCCAAGACTTTAAACTGTATAAGAATTTTATAGGTATATGGATGGGGTGTCCTATCAATGTAGAAGCTTTACATACCACTGATACTACAGCAGGGAGGCTGCTGGGAGATCTGCAGATTTTCCGATCATCTATATCTCATCTAATAGTGATTCACATGATCATCTGTAAGTATCATCTTAATGGGGTTGTCTCACTACAAAGTTTAGCTTTCAACCTAAGGAACCAAATGAGCGTTTTCCAAAAATATTGCCTTTTTAATTTTTTTGTTGAGGAAAAAAGTGATTTTATCACCCTCTGAGGGGTTTTTTTGGTTTCCCCAATGCCAACCGTGTACTTTTTCCCCTGCTGTTTGTTCTATTTATAACAGGGAGTGACGTCATACACAGGTGCTGCAGCCAGAACTGAGGGCAGTGAGAGCTTGTGTGTTTTCTGATCTTTAGACAAAAGACAGTAATAACTACTTTTTACTTTAATTAAACTTCCCTTGTTGACAGCATGAGATTTATCTAATTAGCAGAAGTCTGAATACATAGGCTTGTATGCAAATTACAGACGTTGACCGGGAAGTGAGAGAGCCAAGCTTATTTCATTCAGCAGCCCTATAAACTTTGAGATAAGAAACCTTTTAATATATCACATTTGTATTTTTAAATTCAAAAAAAAAATCTAACAACCCTGTCGATTTCTGCGACCCCAAAGATCCCAATGCTCAGCGAGTGTAGGGCCCGGACAGGGAGAGTGACAGCTTCTGGCATACACTTGTGCTGTCATATTGTCCCCATGTTCAGGGGAGAACCCCCAAATATTCAGGTTCATTTTTCTATCTTCATCTTTTTCCCTAATACATATAAAATTATTAGAAAGATCGGCTGATGCACGAGATTATTAGGGATTTAGTTAAAGTTCACAGTCCCAACTTGTTACAGGAGGCTGCAATAAATAGAAAAACGGAAAATGGTGCTCACCCTGTAGATGGCAGCATATGCTGCTCTGGTGCTTTATGCGACTAACTGCACGGATCTCCGTAAGGCCCATCAGAAAAAATCCAATAAGATTCCTCCACACCCACTATTAAAATGACTTGAGACCAATCACTTTGCTTTCCTATCGACACATGTCCTACTTGAAACCCCTATAGGTAAATATAGTTAGACTACCAGTAACCTAACTTCTTTTGTAAGACTGTACAGTATATAACAAATTCTGCATAATGAACACCTGTTGGATATATTGCTATAGGTCACAATAAGTATAGAGCAAATCATTTTAATAATTAAGTCCCAAAGGGAACCTCGTCTGAAATAACAGAATCCAGAAAGCTTCTCTCCATCTCACTGGCTTCTCCCGATCACCCCCCACGTCTGGGCTTTTCCACTACATGATATCGAATGTACTGATTTTTTTTTCTTATTTCATGAAGTGGGTTTACCCCCCTGCATCTTTTTTGATACCAGTAAGGTGTTCTGCAATTCTTCGTTTCACCTTACGGGTGGTACGACCTATAGAAGCTTTTTGACATTCACTAGATTCATTCAGACCCGTGGTGCGCTCACAGTCGGGAAAGGTTTATTTTTTTTAAAATTTTATTATTACTGTAGTTTTTAAAGATTTTTGTTCCTAAGCAGTGTTTGGTGGGGGCCACACAGCGGTAAAAACTAGAAATGAACGAGCAGTAAAACCTTCTAGTTCAATTAGAACCTCGAACTTTAGTGAGTTCTTGGGGTTCTATTCGAACTAAAAACTAAAACCCCCATTAAAGTCTAAGGGAAAAGATGTTCATTTAATTTTTTACCTAACAGGTGAGGAGAAGCTGGAATTAAAACCCCCAAAACAGTAAACTGGATACGGAAAAAAATTAGTGGGAAATTTTTGGCTCTAAAAGGGACGAAAAAAAATTCACAGGCTAAAATACTTCATTCCTAACAATGGCTAACTGAAAAGATGAGGTCAGCTTGCAAGCAGGGGTGTAGCTTTAGGAGGTGCAGCAGTTCTAGCTGCCTCGGGGCCCTGCATCTTGAGGGGGCCCAAAAACCCATTTGACACATAGGAGATTTTGGAGACGGTGTGTTATACAATTACTGAACCCCCAAAACGGAACTTTTGGGCACAGAGTATGATTTAGAAAATCCAAGCACTCTGTGTACTATATTTCCATGTATATGAGGGGTTAGGTGTTAGTACCTGCAAATTCGCCAAATAACAGCTTCTGGTGGGGAAAAAGGGATGCAGCCGGCAATACCAAACTCCCTAACTATGCTGTCTATGGAGAGGAAAATGCTATCTAACTAAGAGCAGTCTGTACAGTACAGAGAGTGAGCTGAAAATAGCATTCATAAGGCAAAAACAGTGAAATTTATATAAAAACATGTAAATTGATTTTAGCGGGCCAATGAGAGCCCACACACCCACGATGACGTGTTTTGACACTTCTCCTGTGCTCTGCACTGATTGGATGGCGGCAAAAGTGCAGAAAGGTGATTGGATGGCGCAAAAAGTGCAGAAAGGTGATTGGATGGAACCAAAAGTGCCGAAAGGTGATTAGATGGCGCCAAAAGTGCAGAAAAGGGATTGGATGGCGCCAAAAGTGCAGAAAGGTGATTGAATGGTCGCCAAAAGTGCAAAAAACTGCTGAAAACGAAACTGAAAATAACGTGTTGAACTAGAACTTTACTCAAACGAACAGTAAAATGTTCGGTTCGAGTTCTAGAAATTTGAGAAGTTCTGCTAGAACTTTCTAAAACAGTTCGATGAACACTAGTAAAAACCCTTACGATCCAGCCACACATCCCTTTCAGAGTCTCCTGAGGTGAAGTAGCTCGGTGCTATTTCACTAGCCATCGTCAATCCTCTTTTAGCCGCACAATGACTGGCTTGATCTAATATATTGGCCAAAATGTTATCCTGTCACAATACAGGAAGATTTTTGCTAAATATTTTCTTTGTAGATTCATAATTGTTGCTCTGTGCAGTTGATAATGCCAGGGCACTTTTGTGTTGTTTTATTATGAGTATCATTTCTATTTATCTGTTGGGGGTACAGGAGCATTTCTTGTGTTTTATTTTTTTATTTTGTTGTAAGCTTTATCAAGCGCTTTTTGTGTCACTCAGTATTTTTTCTATATATTCTTTTTGTGTTAAAAAATCCCTATCCCTGTTGCTCTCCTTGCCCTGTCATATTCACTGTACGGTATCGAAGAAATCATATGTTTTGCATGGCAGCTCCTTGTATTTCGTTTCATAGATTTACAATACAGAGTAATATACACACTCTCCCTATCTTGGTCTGCATGTAAGCTAATATCCCAAAAAGGTACATTTAGCTCCTGTATCTGATATTTAAACCTCAAGTTCTTAGGGTTGTCATTAATATAGGTAATGAAAACAGGTATGGATGCTACTTCTTGATCCCAGACGATCAACAGATCATCTATGTAGCGCTCATACCAGCGTATGTATTGGTTAAATGGATTATGTACTGTATGCAAAATGTGGTGTTTCCACCACGCTATGTATAAATTGACTATTGAAGGTATGGCCGCTAGTCCCATAGGGGCTACTTAAAATTGTACATAATAGGTGTTACCAAACATGAAATAGTCCTTTGGGATCATTTAAAAAATGATTTTTTTAATTATTTTGACTTTAGTAATATATCACAGTGTTCATTATGCAGAATTTGTTATATACTGTACAGTCTTACAAAAGATACTGTTATGGTTCATCTAGGTAGTCTATATTGTATTGTTACATATAGGGTTACAGTAGTAGGACATGTGTCGATAGGAAAGCAAGGTCAGTGGTCTTAAGTGAATTTGATAGTGGGTGTGGGAAACAGAGATTTTATGGTGCGTTTTTATTTCTTTTTTTTGCAGAAATGCATAGCATTAATTGCTGTGTATTTCTGCAAAAATGCACCAAAAAAGTGCATCAAAAGAAACGCTCTACGTGAAAGCACCCTAAGCTGAGCAGATGAACCTGAGACACAGAGCTATCTGAACCATGTAACCTCCATACACATGATTATTAGAGGTTCCTAGAGGGTCCTTCATGTGTTGAGGTTTAATTACTTAGTGACAATTGAAGGTAAATAAGTCCCTTAACTTGAGATAAGGTCACCGATATGTTACCATATATGTGCAGCGAGGATACAGGACAATAGCAGGAGGCAAGAGCTCTAATCCCCGACTGCAGCCAGAAAGAAAAGTCCTTGTGTAGGTGAATAAAGCAGCGCATGTAACCACAAGGAATGAGCCGCTCTCATGGACACTTTGTTTTGCAGATAGTGAAAACTGCATGAAGTGTCCAGAAGACGCGTGGTCAGATGAGAACAGAACATTCTGCGTCTTGAAGGAGATTGAATATTTATCTTATAACGAGGACATCATCTCAGTAGTTTTTTCCTTATTAGTAACTTTCTTCTGGATTCTGACTTTTTTCATTCTTGCAATTGTGGTTTCCAAACGTGACACCCCGATTGTGAGAGCGAATAACAAAAACCTGAGCTTTGTTTCCGTCCCCCATCAAAGCTGAGCTTCCTCTGTGTCTTCTTGTTCCTCGGTTTGTCTGTGGATAGAACCTGCATGTTACGTCAGATCTCTACGGAAACTACTCTCAATATCCATCTCTTCATGTGGCCAAGACCATCATGGTTTACATTGCATTCAAGCCCCAAACCAAGCTTTTTTAAGGGTAAATTTTTAAAAAATTTAAAAGGGGAAAAATTTTTTTAAAAGGGTCGGGTTTGGGGGGGAAAAGGGGGGGGGCAAAAATTTTAGGGGGTTTTTTTTCCCCTTTTTTTTTCAAAAAGCTGAAAAATTTTTTGGGCGCAAAAAAAAAAAAGGGCCCCGGCCCCTAGCTAAAGGGGAAACCTAGCGGGGCTTTTGAACCATTTTCCCCCCTTTCCAGTTTTGGGGGAAAAAAGGGCCCAAAAATTTTTAGAAAATCGGAAATGGGGTAAAAAGCCCAAAGGGGAAAGGTTTCCCCGTTTTCCCAAAATTTTGGGAAAACGGGAAAAAAAAAGGGGAAAGAGTCAACCCCGTCCCCCAGAAAGGCCCTTAAAAAAAAGGCGCTGTCCGGGAATGGCCGCCCCAGGCCGGGGTTGAAAAAAAAAGCTTAGTTCCCGGCCGGGAAATGAGAAAAAATTTTCCCTTGGGGGGGAAATTTTTTTTTTTCCCGGGCCCCGGGTTTTTTTTCCCCCTTTTAAACTTTTTTGGGGCCTTTTTTAAATTTTTTTTTTTTTTTCCCAAAACGGACCCCCCCGGGGAACGAAAAAAAAAAACCCTTTGGCTTTTTTTCCCCCGGTCCCCAAAGGCTAGCTTCCTCGGGTGCCCTTTTTTTGTTTTTCCCCCCCCGTTGGGTTTGGCCGCGGGGTTTTGGGGGGGGGGGAAACCCCCTTTAAAACCCCAAACCCTTCCCCCTTTGGGCCAAGCCTCAGGTTTTGCTTCAAGCCCCGCCTTTTGGGCCCGGCTGGGGCCCCCCGGGCCCTTTCGGTTTCCTCGCCGGGTTTTTATTTGGGTTTTTTTTCCCCCCCCCCCCGGAGGGCCCCTCTTTGGGGAAAAGCGGGGGAATCGACGGGTTTACTCCGCCGGGGTTTTGGGGGTTGGCCCCCGGTTTTTAACATTTTTCCCCCGTGGTTTTCCGGGCCCCTTTAAATCCAGTACATCCCCTTTCGGCCTTTGGGCTCTGGGGATCCCTGTGGTTTCCCCTGGGGCTCTGGTCCGGGGAAATTTTCCCCCCCCGTTTCCCAACCGGGGCTCCGGCTTTTTACCCTAATAGTTTTTTTCTTTTCACCCCAAAAAATTCAAAAACTTTACTGGGAAAACCCCAAAAAATTTTTAAAAAAATTTGTTCCGTGGCCTTTCCCAAAAAAAAAACCCCTGGGGTTTGGGGTAAATTTTGGTTAGGCAGGAGTTTTTGTTTTTCGGTTTTTTTTTTTTGCCAAAAAAATTTTTGAGTCCCTTCCTTCAAAAAAATTTTTTAAAATTTTTTTAAAAAAATTTTATTTAAAAAATTTTAAAAAATTTTTTAAAAAAAATTTTTTTTTTAAAAAATTCCCCCCTTTCTAAAATTAAAAAAAAAACCCTGTTTCTGCACAAAATTAAAAAAAGTTCCACCGGAAAAGGGGGGCTGTTTTTCCCCGGGTAAAGGGTCCTGAAAATCTTTCGTATGAAAAAGTTTGGGGTGTCACGGTTCAGCCGCGGTCCCTCCCTTGGCCCGTCGGGCCGCCCGGCCTGCTGTGTTTGCTGGGGCTCCCTGGCAGGGGCCCCCGGTGTTTGTTTTTGTTTTGGGTTTCCTTTTTTCTTTGGGGTCCTGGGGTTTGTTTTTTTCCCCTTGGGGGCGGGGTTTCCGGGGTTCGTCTTTTATTCTTTCTCTGCCCCTCCTTAAAAAACCTCCCTTTTCCGGATTCTTTCTTTTGCTTTTCCATCTTTCCCCCCGGTTTTGAGATTTAAATGAGTTGCTTCCAGTTGCTGTTCCCTCTGAGCCCCTTCCTTTTTTTTCCCCCTTGTCTGCTGTTTCGCTTGTTCCTGTCCTGGTGTGCTTTTCCCTTTCCCTGTTTCCGGGTGTCCCCCCCCCGGTTCCGCCGTATTTTGGGTTCTTTGGGTATTACCCCCCTTGTTTCTGGTTCCTACCCCCTCCCGTTCTGTTTTTACCCCCGTTTTCCTTCCCCGGGTACCCTTCAGGTAGCCAGTCGGGGGTAGTGACCGGGGGTCCCGCCCCAAATCCCCCCCGCTTTGCGGCGGGCTTGGTGAAGACCGGGGGCCCCCCTTAGACTCCACTCCCTGGCGTGGTCCCCCCAGCTCCACCTCCTCGGTGATTCCAGAGGATCCACCCGGATGTCTGGGTCGGCGCTTCGGGTACGCCATCGGCGCCGCACGTTAAAACCCCCCTTCCTGTAGTCAACGGGAAAAATTCCAAAATTGTTCAATGATATTTGGAGGGTAAAATTGACAAAAATACTAAAATGTTTCTGTACATAAAAGAACCAAATACCCCCTTTTTTATTACCTTCCCAAGCTTCACAAGAATAGGAAAGCACCACCAGTTCACCCTATAATTGCAGGCATCAACTCCTCAACAAGTAACCTTTCTATTTTGTAGTGCTTATTTAAACTTTTTGAACCCGGGGAATTACGTAGCCATTTGAGGGACTCAGGACATCTTATCTCTCTCTTATCAGGATTAAACTTAGAAGGCCGTTGCATGTTAATAACTCTTGATGTAACATCACTATATAAAAATATTATACATGGTCTTGGTTTGAAATGTATCAAATATTTTTGGGAAAAAGATTCCTCGATAACGGATTCCTATAGGAATTTTCTGCTTCGTTGTGTAAAATTTATTTTAGAAAATATTTTTTTAAAAAATACAGGGCGCCACCTATTGGCAAAAGAAAGGTACTTAATGGGTAAAAAAATTGTTCGGGCAAATTGTTAATTTCTGAATAGGGGCCCTTTTTGAAAAAATTTTAATTATATATTTATTATTATTTTTTTAAAATTTTTTATATTTTAAATATTATATATATAAAATATATATTTTATATAATTTGTATATATTCTTACCCTCAATATAGCATATTTTTTTATATAAAAAAGGTTTTTTTTAACGACCTTTTGGGTTTCGTCTGGAAAGGCCCCTAAATTTTTGAAATTTTTTTTTTTTTTTTAAAACTCTTTTTAATTTTCAAAAAAAACTGGGGGATTTCTTTTACCCCCACAGGTTAATCATGGGGGAAATTTAAAAATTTTAGATTTTAAAATCTCCTTAAGCAGAAAATGGTTTTTTCATGTCTATTTTTTTTAAAAGCGTGGACCCGAATAGTGATGGTGATTACGTTGAAATCTTCATCAGGTCAATGGTCGAAAACGGTTTTTAACAAAAAAGTATTGGGATGGTCGATGATAGATTATCACGAGGGACCTTTTAAATTTCTTTTGGGAGGCAAAAAACACCTTTTTTCTTCCCACCCAAACGGGTGGAGAAGCTGGAATTAACTTCCAAAAACCTCAAATGGTTTAAGTGCTACATCTTGGCAACACATTGGTTATAAAAGAAAAGAAAAAAAACTCACGGGACCATTCCTATCGCTGGCTTGAAAACCCGCATGCCCCCTTAAAAATGAAAGCCCCCACAAATTAAAAAGTGCCAGAAAGACAGTATGATTTGAAACCTCTTTTTTATTGAATGGCATTGAATATCCCTTTTCTGGAAGCGGGCCATGGCCCCAAAACCTCAGGGACCCCCGGGATTTAAAAAGTGGGGAAAAAGGGGAGTTTTCTTTAACAAAACCATTTTAGTTAAATTTGGACTTTGGGACTATCCCTGTCAGGGGCCACCGGCATGAGCCCCAAAACCTGATAACCCCCAAAATTTAAGAGTCCCGGGAAAAAGGGAAAGTCTTTGAACCAATTTTTAGTTAAAAACTGGTTTTTTGATACCCCTGTCCGGGGCCCCGCAGGGGGGCCCCTTAAAATCAAACCATGCCCCCCCGGGAAAAAAAAGTGCCGGAAAAAGAAGTCTTTAACCCCCATTTTAGTTTCAGGGGACATTTACTGTCCCTGCCCTGGGTTTAGGCTTGCCCCTCCGTTAGGGAGTGCGGATTTAATTTGGAGTTTCATTAAAAAATACGGGGGTTTAAAACGCTCCTTTTTACCCCAGGTCCCCTTTATTTTGGCCCTTCTTTTTCTAAATTTTACTTCAACGTGGGGAAAAAAATTGTCTTTTGAAACTTTTTTTTTCTCTGTCTTTGCCCCATACTCCATGTCCTCTGAAAAAACCCTACTTTCGGCCCAAGTTTTTCCTTTTTAAAATCCCTTGTTTAAATTTTAGAGGTTTTTTTTTTACCAGCTTTTTTGTAATGCAAGTTTTTTTATTTAGTTTAATTTAAAAAAACACTTTTTTAAAAATTGGATGGAATCCCACCTGTCTTTGTTTCTTTTTTTAAATTTGTATTAATTTGGGTTGTCTCAAAAAAGGGGTTTGATAGCTTTTTTTAAAGATCTTCCCAAAAAACAAGTCTTTTTGGGCCAATTTTTGGCCTTTAAAACAGGCCCTCCCTATTCTTTTTCCCTGAAGCACCATCCCCCTTGAGCCACTTTGGGGAAATTTGTGAAAAAACCAAATGTCGGGAAAGAAACAATATTTTTTTTATTTGGCCTGTGTTTTACTCCCAATTGTCCGGGAAAAATTTCCCCCAAAAAAATTTCAAAGCATGCCCTTAAACCCAAAATTTTGGAAAATTTGGTAAAAGAAAAAAATGGTCTGTTAGAACAAAAATTTTTTTTTTTATAGGCCCTGGGGTTTTGCTGCATGTCCACCCAAAAATCCCCTCAAAAATTCAAAGAATGCCCCTTGAGCAAATTTGGACAATTGTGAAAAACAAATGTTGTTAGAAACAAAATTTTTTTTTTTTTTTTGGCCCCTGTAGTATAGCACATGTCACAGCAAAATCCCCCCAAAAATTTAAAAAACATGACCCTTGAGCCCCTTTTGACAATTGTAAAGAAACAAAGTCTGTTAGAAAAAAAAATTTTTTGGGAAGGGGGAAACCTTTTGTTTTGCTGCATTTAAAAGGCAGCTTGCCCCAAAAAAATTAAAAAAAAATGCCCTTCTCACCCACTGTTAAAATTGTGAGGGAAAAAATGCCACTTAAAAAAGCCAAATTTCTTTTCCCAAAAGGACCAGGGTTTTTTTGCTGTATCTCACAGCAAAATTCTAAAACCTTTTGACAATGCGGAAAACTTCAAAAGAAAAAAGGTGAGTAAAGGGGAATTGGGTTTTGTTGTCATGAAACCTTGTGTCTTTTACAGTCTCCCCCACAGAAAAAACCGCAAAATGCATTTTGGGGGAAAAGAGAATAAAAATTGCGTAGAATGATCTTTAAAAAAAAAATTTTTAAAAGTGGGCCATTTCTGTTTAAAAGAGGAATGTGAAGTAGCCCGGGCAACCTAATCGGTGACCTCGGCGTTTGGGGCCCACAACATCTTCAGGACCCCAGGCCTTTTTTCATCTTGATGAAAGTCAAACGATCCACTTTTATCTGGGAAAGTCGGATGGTTTGTCTGTAAGGGACTCCCCAGCTGTGCTGAAGGTCCGTTTAATTAGGGAGGGCGGGGCTGCGGGGCAGGAAAACCCCTTATGGCGTGGGGGGGTTTGAGTTTTTTGGGATCCCCCAAAATTTAAATTTGGGTCCAGAAAACATACAAAAAACATCGGTGTTGAGGGCAGTTTGTCGTGCCCAGGACTTAAGCTGGTTCTGGGGTTTTTGGTGTGTCCCCGGAAATTGCTGGTTGGTGAGTTGGTAAATAAAGTTTTCCCAGAGGTCACCCCATTAGGCTTCGGGCCCTTTGGCCTGTGCTCCCGGCCGTAACGGCTACTTGGCACTTACTGCTGTAAAACGTCGTGATGTTTTTTCCACCGTGCCCTTTTGGGGGGAACGTAAAGGGGATTTGAAAACCGATGTCCCCAGTTGATCAACCCGAAAGGGGTTCTCATTTCCCTGCTTTTTTATCTCAAATTTGGGTGGGGGGAAAGGAAAAAGTGTTTGAGTTTTTTTTTGTCCCGGGGATCCAGGAGGGTGGCCCCCCCCAGTCCGTTGTTCTTTTTGATGGCCTTAATGCGGGGAAACTTTGGGGGGGAAAGGAAATGGGGGCCCCAAGCACTCATGTGGAGATAGACCCTTGTTTTCCCCCGCCTCTGGGTCGGGGGCACTGGCAAACTGTTTTCCCTAAATTTTTTCCTCCTCCGCCTCAAATTCGGGGCCAACCTCTTTCCAAGGAGGGGCGTCGGAAACGTGGGTTTGGCCTGGGAAAAACCCCCTCCTCTTCTTCCTCCTCCTTCGTTTCCCCCCCCCCCCGGCACGCTTCAAAAAGCCTGACTTCCCTCAGTTTGATGCCCCCTGAGAGCTGAGGTGCCCCCCTTGGGCACTAGCCTGGACCCAAACCACTGTTAATGAAGACCCGATAAAATTGAAAAAAACGGGTGGGGTTTGTGGATTCGACGGAGGAAAAAGGCTCCGTGCCCGCTCTGTGTCGTTCCTCCCCCGTCGTTTGGGGGGGGAACCTGTTGTTTCAAAAGTGTCCAACGATGTTCCAGAATTTAAGATCACCACAATGCTTTTGTGACAAGGGACGTCCGCACTGACCTTTGGTGGCTTTTTTAAAAACTGGAAGGTGGTGCAAAGCTCTTTTACCTGCTTCCACTCTGGGGGGCTAACCCCCCGAGGTCCGCCCCGCTGCTTTTTGGCCCCATGTGCACTTCGTACGGGCTTTAATGGCATTGAAAGCTGCCCAATCGTGATGCATGTGGGGGGGGAAAAGGGGTTTCATGACATGGGGCAGGCAAGGGGATGTGCTCCAGCCAAACCGTTTCTTGGGGGCCCGGCCGCAGATTTCCCCCTTTAAATCGCACACCCCCTTGCCTCGCCCCGGGTTTTCTTAGAAACCACCCAAAGCGCTCGGTCTCGTTGCGGAGAGCCGTACCGGGCCCCCCCCGTCCTGTGGGGGGGCGGTCCCCAAAGAAAATTTTAATTTAAAACCCCGGGCTGGTTTTTTGGGGCACTTTGTTTGCCCAGGGCTTTGGGGGGGGAAAGACCCCTTGCCCATCCCTGGGGGTTTTTGAAGACCCGTGGGGCCGAGCCTGAGAGCCACCTTCCCCCCCGAGACACCCCACCCAGCTCACCCAGTTAGGCTTTTCCCCAGGATTTAGCGGCCTTGGCCGTGCTTATTTAGTCCATGTGTCGGTGGTCAGATGGATTTTTTCCGGCCACAACAACTTATGAAAAACTGGGACTCTTAGTTTACTGTTTTTGATCAAAGATTGTATAAGCTCACCCCCCAAATTAGCGTCAAAGGGGATCCCAGAACAGGTGAGTCCCTAACCAAAAACATGTTACCTCACTAGGAGTCCGTTCAGACTACAATTCTCAGAGAGTGTTTGGAACTTGCAATTGAACTATCTTTGATCAAAAACTGTAAACAAAGAGTCCCAGGTTTTTCATTTTTTCCCTTAGCAGTAATACATTTCCAATATTCCTATATACCTTGATGCTTCACTTAGTTTTTAGTGTGCCATGATTTTTGTATTAGTGTATGCTATTGCTTTTTAGTGTGCACCTATGCTTTCATTTTTCAAAATATATTTTAGATGTGCACAGCCTAATTAACTTTTGTAGTCTATTTGAGAGATGGCAATCTCATTGGTTGCTGTACTCTGCTGCCTCTTTTAAACCAGTGCAGGATGTTCAATTGCAAGTTCCTATCACTCTCTGAGAAGTTGTAGTCTGAACGGACTCCTAGTGAGGTAACATGTTAGTGGTTAGGGACTCACCTGTTCTGGGATCCCTTGACGCTATTGGTAGGTGAGCTTAATACAATCTTTGATCAAAACTGTAAAATAAGGGGTCCCCGGTTTTTCATATGTTCCTTAGCGTAATTTCATTTCCAATTTCCTATATACCTTGATGCTTCACTTAGTTTTTTTGTGTGCCACTGATTTTTGTATTAGATGTATGCTATTGCCTTTTCCAGTGTGCACCTATGCTTACGTTTTTCAAAATATTTTTAGATGTGCACAAGCTAATTTTAAATTTTTAAATTTTAGATGACAACGTGGCTGGCCAGGGCAGGGACGGCTTTTCTGGCAAAGAAAATGCCTGCTCGGCATTGGTATTGGGGGCAAAGGGAAGGGCCATGACGTGGCGGAACCCATCTGTGTCCACCAGACGGAAAAGGCAACATTTCCAAGGCCAAACGCCTGGCAATGCCCACATTCTGGCTTTTGGCTTTGGGAGGGTTTGGGTTAAAGTGTTTCTTCTGCTCCCAAACCTGGAAGACAGAAGGCTGGCTGCTAGACTGGCCGCTGTACGGCGTGCAGGTCGGCAAACTGGTGGAAGGAGAAGTGGTAGGATGGGTCTCTGGTGCTGCTGATGGTACTCGGGCGACGGTGGAGGCTGAAGCGGAGGCTGATCCCTGATCATGACTCTGAGAGACATGGGCAGCTGAGGAACGCTTGATGGTGGCGGAGGAGGCGGAGACATAGGGTGTGACAGTGGTTGGAGGCCCGGCGTCGGTCTGGCCTTTTTTTGGCCAAAAGTGTTGCCTCCATTTCAAACTCATGCATTCGCTGCATGTGACTGGGCCATGTTGGTGGTTGTTAAAAAAACAAAAATGGGACTTTAATTTTTACCAAAAAACTACAAAGCTACACTTACAGCTCAATGGCTGATAGATACCAGCAGCAGGCTTCTATGGCCCTTATGCTACATGGGAAAAGATGGCAGGTGCCGTTAATTAATGAGCAAATGCTCTAGGTTTTTTGCATGTGGTGGGGAATTGGTACCTGAGCATTTGCTCATTAATTTTAAAGGCACCTGCCATCTTTTCCCATGCAGCATACGGGCCATAGAAGCCTGCTGCTGGTATCTATCAGCCATTGAGCTGTAAATGTAGCTTTGTAGTTTTTTGGTAAATTATGTCACATTTTTGTGTTTTTGTTTTTGTTGAGAGGTAGGGACTCGCAAGACATGAGGAGCCTTGCCGTTGGCTTGCGAGCTTGCGTACTTTAGCTATTGTATCAACTAATACCTCATATTTTGATATTTTTCTAGTATGTTATCTTTTTGCCTAAAAAAACTGGGGAGCTTAGGGTACAAGTATTTTGTGCAGTGCACCTTCTAGGTGCTGGGCGGTTGCCCACAAAATTTTTTTTTTTTTTTTTTTTGTGGGTGATATAAGCTGTTACCCCGCATGGTGTATTGTACAGATGGCGTTACCCTCTGTATCGTTTATCCATATGCAATTCTCATCAGGTTTTTGTTGCATTTTTAGCGTCTTCCATGTGTTATAATGTGGTTTTTTTGCATGCTGGTGTGAATTGGTACCTAGAGCATTTGCTCATTAATTAACGGCACCTGCCTCTTTTCCCATGCAGCATAAGGGCCATAGAAGCCTGCTGCTGGTATCTATCAGTAGAGATGGGCGAATTGATTCTAACGAAGTGGAATTCGTTTAGAATTTCAGGAAAACTTCGGTTCGGACCGAAGTCGAACTTTGGGGTACTTCGGGTGAACGAAGTGTGCTTTTGAATTTATAAATGGCTGCGAGCACATGGCGTACATGGGGGAAAGCATCTGGGAGGAAGAAGGGCATTTATCTTTCGA
>JAODAL010050971.1:0-27023 GCA_025379985.1 Phyllomedusa bahiana | reverse complement strand
TATCGTGGGGGGGAAAACTCGTGGTCAAGCAAAGTCCAAGGGCACAGAGACATAAAAAGCCTTCTCAGACGCAAGCAGGCCCGGGACGACGTGTAGGCGAAGATAAGCGATCGCCTAGGGCTTTACTTCATCCCAGGCAGAAAAGAGGGTGCAAAGAGGTATGGCTGAATATTAGGTTGGCGAGCACTATGCCTTATTTGCCTATAGCACCAGAATACTATGTCCCAGTCCTGGGTGCAAGTATGGGACTCTTCCAGCATTTATTGGCAATATAAATGACAGGTATAAAACAGAACAGAACAACCAAAAACACTTCGTCCTTGTACGAGCGCTAATTACATACATACATAAGTGGGTATTCCCTCACTATTACCACAGTAACAGCAAACCAGGTTGGAGACCCTGGTTTCTCCCAGTATAACCTCTCAAGCTAAACTACTTGATCTGTATAGCAGACACATCTAGTCAGGTGACTAGCTGACTTTATATTGGCCAGCTAAACACTGGCCTGGAACATGCGGAACAGTCAACCAACACTTTGACTGCTCCCATTAAGAGCCATCCTGGATTAAACACTGTGCAAACAGCTATGCTAGTTGTTCAATAGATGCCAATTACTTAATCCAGGTTATGGACTGTTGTGCAATTGTTTTTTATGTCTTAAGTCTTTTTTTTGTCTTTTTGCAACTAAGAATTGCATATTTTTAATAAAGCCTAAAACTTTAATAGATTTTTCCTGTTGCCCTAACAAACCCAAAATATCTCTGTAAAAATGGAGTCTCTGCTGGTGCATGTTACCTGTAGCGTTGGTTTCCTTTCACTCTGTCAGGACAGGAGGTGGATTCACGGACCACTGCAAGTGATGGTATAAGCCACGCAGAGAGTGGAATCTAAGTAGGTCCCAGTGCTCCCCACAGCCCGCCGCAAGGCGGGTTGGGGACTTGCTGTGGTGGGAGCCAAACCATGTCACTCCTTGACATGACTAACTTTGGTACAGAATCGGAGGCAGATATGTGGTCACAAACAGGCAGGAAGGGCAGTGCAGGCGGCAGCATCGTGGTCAGGAAAATGAGCAAGAATGGTCTGGTACACGGGAATACAGAAATAGCGCAATGTTCTCCACAAACTAACCAACTATGAACACAAATGTTTTAAAAAGGCAGATGCAAGCCAGGGTGGAGCACTTATAAGGGGAAGGTGGAAACCCAAAATTTAATTTAAGGGCACACTGGCCTTTAAATCACATAAGAGTGGGTTGGCGCGTCCTAGGGAACAAGTGCACGCCAAGCCACAGCAGTGGACAGAGCAATAGCGCGAGATGGGTAAGTGCTAGTTAGAGCTCCGCACACAGGTGCGTCTGCGGTTTGGGACCTGATCCGCAGCGCAATCTGTGCAGGCAGCTGGAGGACTGCCAAGAAGAAGGGGAAGAGACGCAACTGCAGACCCGGACATGGACCACAGAACGGGCCCTTAACACACTCCCTTGAAAGAGGGTGTGCCATTGTTTGTGTTCTTGGGTAGGTGTTGACTTCAAGGAGGTTATATGTGATAGTATGTGAGTCAGATGAACTGTGGAGTAGCAAACCCTGGGGCTTGAGTTGTGTGTTCGAGACAGATTGCGCTCCGAGAGCCCTCCTTTGGGTAGTTTTTTTTCTTTTTTTGGACATAATTGAGATTGGCAGTGGGGTCTAATTCCCAGCCATCCTTCTTGTGTGCCCCTGTGCTCTTTACACCCTACTTTACCAAATGTATTTAAATTTAGTTGAGTCTTGCCTTTCTGTATTGGCAATAATTAAGAGAGGTTCACTCTCGAAACGTATCTGCCGTTAGGGGATTTTATATTTTTGTATGCTGTGAACAGTATGTCTTAATGGATAACGATTAATGTCATAAGTTTTAGACATATTTTTCCGCTATGGTGCTGGACTTCAACTTTGCAAGCTAAAATGTGCCTTTACATCCCAAACTTTGCTAAAGGTCGGAAAAACTATTACAAGTTGTTTATCTCATTTATTAATAATCTTTGCTGCATATGTCACGGTGACATTGGTCGATCCTCTGGGTCAAACGCGAGGGGATAATTAGTGAACTACACCAGGGGATGGAGACCAAGGAGCCCTTGGTATCACCAGAGCCTGCAGGGTGGGTTGGACTTTGCTGCAGGAGAATCCCAGGTCACTACTCCTGAGGTACCGATCTGGTGACAGTGAAGGTGCTGCATGGTAAAGGAGAAGTTGGCTGAGATGCAGTTGGTGGGTAGGAGAATAGGTCAGGGCAGGCAGCAGGCAAAACGTTGTCAAAGGGCACTCGCGGTAATATCAAGGCAGGAAAGCAGGCAGAGAAAAATCGAGGTCACAGACACGGCTAAAAATCCCAAAAAGTATAAACGTAGACAAGGGAATTCACTAATGGAAACACGCCAAACACTGTGGGGGAACGTTTAGGGGGAAGTGATGTCTAAAGGTCCATCGCCCGGTAATTGGAAACCAGCGACGCACTGGCCCCCTTACATTTTTTAGAATTGGCACTCGCATGCCCTCCAGGCGGGTACGTGCAGGTCAGCCCGAGACAGGAGCAAAGAAGTGCAGGGGAAAAAGTGAGTAACAGCAAACCCCAGGGGACAGCCGCAGTGGAGACTATTATGCTCATCGTGACAGTATCCGCCTCAAGTCCTCTTTTCGGTTGTGGTGGCAGACCACTCCTAGGCTCTGAATCCTTCCGGTGTGTACAAGAAAAATCATTTACTCTGAGACGCTTCACTGACAGAATTTCTTGGACCTCGGACCTCTGTAGGGCTTGAGATGAGATGATTTATTGTGGGCACAACAGGAAGAAGAGAGAAAAGAAATCTTTGACATCTTAAACAACACTAGGCCACCAATATGTTGTGAGATTTAATAATAAAGATTTCCGAATTCCCCAGTTGGCCCGGCTAGCTTGGACGAGTTTACCCCATATAAGAATTATTTTCCTTAAGATGAGCTAACAAAAGTTTCCGTGAAGGAAATCAATGCAGGTTAATGGGAACTGTAGCAATCAAGCGTTTGATGGAATAATGTGCTGAGGGATGGACTCGAGGCCAGTGATATCCAGGAGAATAGGAGAGAGCATCAGCCTTTATGTTTTACTCTGCAGGCTAAAATGTAGCAGAAAATTAAATTGAAGAGTGACCATCTAGCTTGCTGGATTATAACCATTGTGCAGCCTGAAAGTAGAGTTTGATTATATGATCAGTGAAGATATCAACAGATGACAACTTCCAGAAGATGGCACCACTCTTCTAATGCCAATTTAAATGGACAGCAATTCTCAATCCCCAATGGGAAAATAATGCAGCTAATGGTCTTGGGCCCCTAGGAGTCTTATGTATGAGAACAGCTCTATTTCCATGGGAAAAGGCATCCACCTTTAAATAGAATGGTTTTTTTTGAAGGTTTCTACTGCAGGGGGGTCAGAGTTTAGGGTTAGAATTCCTTTTAGTCAGAGCAATGATGGGGGCCATCCAGTAGAAAAGGGGGGGAATAAATTGACGACAATAGGTCACAAATCCCAGAAAGCACTGGTTTGGCCAAAGTCATACAGGTCTCAGCCATTGAAGAACGGCAAACAATTTGAAAGGATCCATTTGCATACCTCTATCGGAGACAATGTACCCCAGGATTGGTAGAATGATCTGTTCTAAAACACATCTCCAGTTTTGCATAGAGTGGAGACATGGTCACAATGAAACTTGAGCCAGGAGAAAAGATCAAGATGTCGTCTAGATATACTACGACACAACATATAGGAGGTCTCAGAAGACTTCATTGACAAAGTCTTGGAAAACGTTGGAGTATTGCAGAGGCAAAAGGGCATCACATGGTACTCAAAAAGCCCATCAATAGGTGTTGAAGATGGTCTTCCATTCATCACCATCATGGATATGGATCTAGACGTAGGCTCCATACAAGTTGAGTTTAGTGAAGATATTGGCTCCATGCAGACGATCAAAGAACTCAGAGTTTAGGGATACCATTTTTTGATGGTGATCTTATTTAAGATGCAGGGGCGAAGAGATACATCTTTCTTTTCGGCAAAGAAAAACCCAGCACTGGCAGGAGAACACGACTTGGCGTGGGCCAGGATTGCTTACATGCTATTTTTCTGTAACTAGTGGTGTCTTACAGGTGCTTATATTTTTAATATACATTTTTCTATTAAAAGTTCATGTTTTTATGAATTAACAGATTTTCTTAGTGCTGGATTGCCAAAGTGTCTTTATCTAAATTACCTTATGTTCACCTCAGTGTGAAATGCCTCTGTAGGGTTAATTTTCTATTAAAAGCACCAAGGTGCAAAGATTTAGAAGGAGTTTTAAGACATCAGTTTTTGGGGTCAGACAAAAGTTTGGGCCTTTTAGATAGTGGACTTATTTCGTTTCCACATACTATTGAGAAGGATACATAAAAAATGTCATGATTTGGTAAATTTCAGGCCTTTGTTTTTGTTTGTGGGAACATCTCATTTTCCCCCTCCAGTGCCATAGTCTTTTTTTTCATGTTTTATAGACTAATATAATGAAATACTTTACAATGGTGTTTTTTGCTTCAGAAATTCAAAAATTAGATAATTTTGTGGATTTATTTTCCAGTGTTTTACCAGGGTTGTTGGGTCCAGCTCCAAGAAATACATTTAACGTTGTGCTGGTTGGTGTTGTTCCTATCATATATCACTTGTAGAAGGACCAGGGATAGAAGATCTCTGAATGACGACATCTATACCATTGTTATACATGTCATGGATAGTGAGTAAGATCTTCTCAACATGTTTAAACAGGATGGTGGTATTTGGCCCCTTCATTTTTTGTATGGGGCTATGGAAAGGAAAAGCGCTGCCTTAAAACGATTCTGGTATGAGATTATCACTTAAGACACTTAGACATTGTTGTTATTATTTAGATTCAAAGAAATTTGTTTCAGATTGTCTAACTGAATTGGTTCCACATTAGATGTAGAGGTATTGTCCAATCTCTGACCAGTCATAGGTACTTATGTGAGTGTTTTTGTTTCTTTTTGATTGCTATTTTTTATATTTATGATCAACAACACTGGATAAAGTTGCCAAGGTTTTCCGCTTTTTCATTTGTTTTATCATTCTTTTTATTATCTTTTGGATATTTTTTATCCTTATTTCTATATTTGATTGCATTTGCATTAGATTTCATCAAAGAATACTTTGTCTTGTTCCGTGAAGAGGATGAATTTAGTGTGAGTTTTTGGAAAAATTTTTTTCTCTTTTTCCCCTGGTCTGGTTTTTTTTTTTCTCTTATCAAATAATTTTTTACCTCATGGACTTTTTTTCGTTTTTTAAAAGTATTCAGCTGAATATAATGTTTTTTCAATTCAGTTTCAAGATGCCACAAATGTTAGTTTCTTTTTATCAGTTATTATAATGTTGAACATTAAAAGTAATCCTACTCCTTATAAAAAATAAGTCCTCCTGGATGGGTGAGGTTACATGGAACCCAAACCTTGGGGGTCTGTTTTAGTTTTTTTGTAGATTTCCCTAAAAAGTTAAAATAGGCCCTAATTTGAAAGGTAAATCCATCATGGTCATTCTGTTTTCAGGTTTAAAAAAGTTATGAACAACAGTGTTAGTATTAGATTGTAATCTCTTAAGTAGAATTTACATCAGTTCATGCCAAGAATAAAATGCATATGAAACAGAAAAAAATTGCACATGTCCAAAGGGGGCAGTATGAAAAGACTGGGTCTAAGACTTTTTTTGTTGCCCATAGTAACCAATTAGAGCTCCCCTTTCATTTTGTCAGAGCAATATATGAAATGAAAGGAGGGCTCTGATTGGTTGCTATGGACAACAAAGAAGGTCTTACACCAAGACAGTTTTCATACATGTAGCCCCTATTATCCTTTGACCTTTGCCACAAACCGTTGTTTTCAAGTGATAAAATGCTAAGAAATAAAACACTCATAATATATCCTAATAAGCTATAAGAGGAGTAAACAGAGAATTCTCCATTACAAGACTGTATCATATTTACAGTTGAATTTAACTCCTTAACGACCGTCCGCCGACTACAAACTGTCACGGGTGGGCCCGCGACCCCCGTCCCGGGTCGCGGGCACACCCGTGGTCCCCGCACGAGCGGCACCGCCGCCCGCATGTCGGGCGGTGGGCACGCTCCCCCGGCCGGCCGGCCACCTTCTTACTTACCCGGCCGCGCTCCTGTCTCTGCTCCAGCCTCCCGGCGCGCGCGTTCCCGACATCTAAGGCGCGCGCGCGCCGGCTCTGTGAAATTTAAAGGGCCAGTGCACCGGTAATTGGCTATTGCCGGTCACTGCCCTTATTTAAGCCTGCCCCTTCCTGGGGCTGTTGCCGGATCTTTAGTGCCATTTAGCCTACTGAGAAAGCGTTCCAAACCTTGTTCTGACTTACCGTGTACCGTGCCATTAGCTTCCGTTCCTCGACCACGCATCTTGCCGCCTGTCCTGACCTACTGCCTGTCCACGACCACGAACCATTGCCGCCTGCCCTGACCTTCTGCCTGTCCCCGACTACGAGCCTGCCTGACGATTCTGCACCACGCTATACTTTGGCTGCCACCGCAAGCAAGTCACGTCAGGGGTAACGACCTGGTAGACTCCCGCCGCAGCAAGTCCATCCCGCTTTGCGGCGGGCTCTGGTGAAAACCGGGACCTACTTAGATTCCGTTCCCTGGCGTGGCTTACGCCATCGCTTGCGGCGGTCCAGTGGATCCACTTCTATGTCTGGGTACGTGACACAAACGGCAGACGTTGCAAGTACATTACACACAAAAAAAAAAAACTACACATATTAGGTATCTAGATGACTGTAATAATCTGTAATATTCATCTGGTTATTAAGTGAGAAATGAGAATGGTGTAATTAAAAAAATAATAATAATAATAATAATAAAAAAATTCTGTAGTAATTTATTTGTAAACGTAAACTATGGCCCCCAAAAATACAACTTCTCGCATAAAATAAGTCCTCATATAACTACATAACTTAAAAAATAAAAAAAATGTGACGACTGTTGAAACACAGGGAGGCAAAAACTAAGGGCCACATAAATGAAAACTGTCTTGGTCTAAGACTTTTCTTTGTTGCCCATAGCAACCAACCAGAGTTCCCCTTACATTTCAGCTAGTGCTCTGAAAGAATGAAATGAGCGCTCTGATTGGTTGCTATGGGCAACAAATAAAGTCATAGACCAATTCAGTTTTTATACTGATTGGTTGCTATGGGCAACAAAGAAAGTCATAGACCAAGACAGTTTTTATACATGTCCCCCTAAATTTTTTTGCTGGTCATTGGTCATTAAGTACTTTACCGCTCTCGCTTGGTTCTCATCCTACCTTTCTATTCGCTACTTCAGTGTCTCATTGGCAGGTTCTACCTCCTCTCCTCTTCCTCTTGCTGTTGGGGTTCCTCAGGAATCTGTTCTTGGTCCTCTTTTCTATCTACACAGCACCAATTGGACAAACCATCAGCAGATTTGGCTTCCAGTACCATCTCTACGCAGATGACACCCAATTATACACCTCTTCCCGAGACATCACTCCCGCTCTGCTACAAAACACCAGTCACTGTCCACTGTCTCGGACATCATGTCCTCCCTGTATCTTAAACTAAACCTTACTAAAACAGAACTTCTAGTCATCCCACCATTTACTGGCCGATCTTACCCTGCCATTTCTGTCTCAGTGTGTGGCACCACCATAACTCCGAGGCAGCAGGCCCGGTGTCTTGGGGTTATATTAGATTCCTATCTGTCCTTCACCCCGTATATCCAATCACTCGCCCGCTCCTGTCACCTGCACCTCAAGAACATCTCCAGAATCCATCCTTTTCTCACTGTTGAAACAACTCAAACTCTCATAGTTGCTCTTATTCATTCTCGTCTCGACTACTGTAACTCCTTGCTTATCGGTCTCCCTCTCTGCAAACTCTCCCCTCTCCAATCTGTCCTGAATGCAGCAGCCAGGCTTGTCTTTCTTTCCAGCCGCTATACTGATGCCTCTACCCTGTGTCAGTCACTGCACTGGTTGCCCATTCAGTATAGAATACAACATAAACTCATCACTCTCACCCATAAAGCTCTCCACAGCGTTGCTCCTCCCTACATCTCCTCCCTCATCTCTGTCTACCACCTGTCCCGCTCTCTCCGCTCTGCTGATGATATCAAATTACATTCCTCAATCATCCGAACCTCCCATGCCCGTCTCCAAGACTTCACACGTGCGGCACCAGTTCTCTGGAACATGCTACCGCGGGCGATCAGGCACACCCAGAACTCTCATAGCTTTAAGAGGGCCCTGAGAATACATCTTCTCACTCTGGCCTACCAGAATCCCTAATGGATAACCCCCCACTCACTCCCTAGCGCACTCATCTCATTTTTGGCACTTAACTGTATATAGATGTACTGTCTGGGTGGCAGGTCCATCCGAATTCTACATAAAACAACCCCATATTTATGTCACATGGCTGGACCATTGTAAATCTAGCACTTCTTACCCTTCGTCTCACCCATACACCCTAATAGATTGTAAGCTCTTGTGAGCAGGGCCCTCTCACCTGTAAGTAGCTTTTCATTTTGCAATGTATGTCATTTTGTCTGCACCTACACCCTCCAAATTGTAAAGTGCTGCGTAATATGTTGGTGGTATATAAATAAAGATTATTATTATTTTCAGTCTAAAAAGCAATATTTGGTCTGCACATCCAAAAAGATTTTTAGAAAAATGAGCATAGGTGCACGCTGATGTGGCAGCAAAATGCAAGCAAAATACAATATCAGGAGCACTCTAATAGCACTAAAAAACAGTCAAAGAGAACATAGGAATTTTTGGACACATGAAAACTTGAAGATTTTAGTGTACATTTTTGATCAAAACTGTAAAAGCCTATCTGCCACCTCAAGGCGACCTCAATACACATGGGACCATAGCCTAAGAACTTTTCAGGCATAAAGGGGTTTACTTCAGAATAACAATTTTATACCTGAGTGACTGGTCAGTGGGTGTAATGTGTTTGACTTTTCACATGTATATCTTGATGTATAATGATGTGTTGTTCTGTATTTGTGTTTGATCTGTTCTAAACAGGTGCTGCAAGGGGGTGAACTGTGATACCATCTTGGATTGTAGTGCATGGCAACAGGGATGGTGGCTAACCACCAAGGAAGATACAAGTATGGGCATAGGGCCTAAGGTGGCGCAGTATTGGCAAGGCGATATGCATGGTAATGCTGGTGTGTCACACTGTCGCGTTGTAGAGGAGGAGCCTATACAAGGTGATAAAAAGGCAGGGCTTTGGTGCCAAGGAGAGAGTTAAGTGACAGCCTTGTGAGACATAGTGGAAAGTGCTGTATCCGGGGTCCCTAAAATAATGTGTTTTAAGTTTAGGCCACTTACTTGCCTCTCTGCAGGGGGGCAAATGGGGCTCGAGGCTAATGACACTTTTGATAACATGAATAAGTTAATCAGGAGGACAATAAGCATTGGGGTATTCGACTTAAAAAAACAACTTGGAATAATGTCTTATAGAGCCAGCACTCTACAATATTGCAATGCATGTGAGGTTTACAACATGTGGGTTGGACGAACCAAACTTTAAGAGCTTGAATAGATGGACATGAAACAAAAAATATGATTCTTAAAACTGTGTTTTTCAAGGCACTTACATCTAGAACTTATAATTTATAAGTCTTTACCTTGATGGTTTAAACCAATATTTCCCAAAGTGGGTGGTACTGCCTTTAGTGGGTGCTGAAACCATCCAGGGGGGTGGTAGTTGCCTCGGGTGCAGTTGGGGATATTAAAGAGAAGAGAGGAGAATTGAGCAAAAACATAATACATGTTTCATCTGCTGTGTCCAGCTCATTTCATCTTTACTCATTATGCTAATTATGCTAATTATAGTTTGATAAGCTTCAGCTTCATATGCTTTTGAATTGTTCATTCATGTTTTTTACCTTGTCTTATCGATTTTATTAATTTCTCTAGTTGAATATGCAGCATTAGTGGACAAACTGTGTCCAACCTGTTCATGTCATCATGTTTGTACTGTTTGTGTAAGGATCATGCCTTGTTTACTACATGCCTTTGACCCTGGGGGTTGTTGTATTGGAGTTTCAGCATTTTTCATGCCACCCAGCAGGGCAACGGTTAGCCTGAGCTCAGCATTAGCAGCTGACACCTATTTCCCTGTCAAACTGGCTTTAAAAACCAGCCTCTTCTGCCAGTCAGGACCTGTGTTATCTATATGCAAACTGGAGTCTTGTTCTGTGTCTCTGGCCATCTGGATTCCTGCTCCGTCCTCCTGGTCCAAATCTGCAGTTGCTCTGGCATTCCTCCTTGTCCAAGTCAGCAGTTCTTTTGGAGTTCCTCCTTTTCCAATCTGCATTTCCCGGTTTGTTTTTTCCTGTACAAGTCTGCATTTCCCTCTGGGTTTTTCCTGGTACAAGTCTCAGTTCCTCTGGCTTCTTCCTGGTACAAGTCTGCAGTTCCCCCCGGCCCCCATGTCTTGGGGGGTTCCTTGGCTTTCCTCCGGGCCCAAAATCTGCATTTCCTCTGTTTTTCCTCCTGGTAAAAGTCCACTCACTTGTTTCTGCTTAAACTGTTTTTCCCTCCGCCCCACCCCAAAAATGTTTCAAGGATTTTTTTGCATCTTTTTCTGTATTTTTGTTTTTGCCGAAATAAGTCCTTTTTGAAACAAAAAAAAGTTTCCCTTTTTTTTTTAAACCCTGTCATCATTGGCTTAACTTAGGTGAGCTGTAGGGGGCCCCTGGGTTAGAAGGGGGGCCCAAAAGGTGAAAGAACAGGGTATTTTTATAGAAAAAAAACATGTTTGTGGTGTTTTTGCTAGTAGCATAATGTGAAAGGTTTGGTTATAGTATTTTTTAAAGTATTTTTATTTAGTGCTCATAGGTTGTTTTTGTTTTTCTCATTAGATGCTAGGGATTGGGCCCTATGAATTTAGTTACACCCTGAGGAAAAGCGTACCATTCATTCAATTTATAGAGGCTATTTTCTAGAACATAAGAGCATTGTTAATAAGAGTTGCAAGTTCTTCCATTTTATTTCTACCATGGCATCATAGAGACTGTCAAGAAGGATACCGATGCTGAGACTGCTGCAAAGAGTTGTGCCTCCCAATACACAAAATTCCAAAAGCAAGGTGGACAGATCACGTCAGGACACTGGGAAGAAGTGCAGGAAGAAGTTGAACCTTGGAAGTTCTTGGGGATGAGTCAGTCCAAGGAGAGAACTAAAGAGTAGGCAGTTGGTAGAGAGCGAGTTGGGGCTACCGCATATCAAGAGATGCATTCCTCACTGTTGGTCAAAGAGAAAACTGGAAGATAAAGACACCGGAGACAAATAAGGGGAGGGAGGACACAGAAGAACGATGGGAGACTCTAGTCCCACAGGCATGCCATCGAAGATCATGTCAGTTATTTGCTTGATCCCCTGCAGATAACCAGAAAGAGATAAAATACCACTTGACTGAGATCCCACAGAAAGGTTTATTGTCCTTAAAGGTACTTCTAGTACAGTTAATAAACCTTCTGAAAGACACCAATTGTTTCTGTGACACTTACATTCCCTAGTATTACATCAAGGTGAGAGAAAATGTGTCTATTTGTTCAACCACTTACAAACTGCTTATGTATTATACCCAGATAGTATTTCACAATTTTTTCTCCTTTTTCCGTCCCTTTTTCCTTCATCCCATTGCTTCAGATTCTTGATCTCTAAGATACAATGCCTTTTAAAACAGCAGGATCCTGGATTCTTTGTGTCTTGGTGGCATTTTTGTAATTCTCATAATTAATTAGTTTTGGCTTATGTATGTGGTACCGTATGGTATTACATAGAAACTGCTCTAGTAACGTTTCCAAGAGACAGAAAGAAATGGCTCATTAACGTGCTTCTTTTTTGCAATAGTGTTTCTGCCAGGAGGACCACAGAGTGAATGCTCAGATCTTCCCCTGCAGGGAAATGGCATCTATTGATTTCAAAAGACGTTTGGTGATCCATAAATTCTCTCTGCTTGAGCTTACAGACAGAGGAAAATTCCAGTAGGGGTTCGCACCTCTATTACCATCATTATCATCATAATACGGGTTATAGAACGCTGGATGTCTGTATGGGACAACTTCTATAATACTATTGAAATAAAAATTATCCAATCCCTATTGCAAATTAGGTTTAATTGCAAAACGTACAAGCTTCCAGCTGTTCACAAAACACAAGCAAGAACAACTGAAATAGCTGAAAAGCGCTAATATAACAAGTGGTTTCTCCAATTCAACACAAATGGCACTTTTATTGCTGTTATAGAATTAACCCCTT
The DNA here is from genome assembly GCA_025379985.1 of Phyllomedusa bahiana. Classification (NCBI taxonomy): domain Eukaryota; kingdom Metazoa; phylum Chordata; class Amphibia; order Anura; family Hylidae; genus Phyllomedusa; species Phyllomedusa bahiana. The sequence goes on along the minus strand of JAODAL010050971.1, from coordinate 14,643 downwards.
CATGACAAGCATCTTTAGTTTTTCGTAGAGCCCCCTTTTGCTGTTATGACCTGTTGCAAAACATGATGCTTGGCCAGACATCAGCTTTTGGTAGTGTCCCTGAGGAATTTTAGTCCATTTTTCATGGGCAATTGCTTCCAGTTCAATACTCTTGGGTTTGCAAGTTGCAACTGACTTCCTCAAGCCCGAACAAAGATTTTCTACTGGGTTTCAGTCAGGCAACTGTGACAAACACTCCAGAATCCTTTGAGGACTTCTTCTAAAACCAGGTCTTAGTGGACTTTGAGGTATGCATTCTCGTGCTAAAAGGTTGAATGACGCCCAAGCTTCAGCTAACTCACAGAAGGCATGACATGTTCTCCTAGGATTTCTGGATGTAAGATTAATTCCATCTTGCCCTCCACACAATGAGGAGTGCCAGAGCAAGCAAAGCAACTCCAGAGCATTAAAAAGCCACCACCATGCTTCCCTGTAGGCAAGGTGTTCTTTTCAGCGCATGCTTCATTTTTCCTCCTCAAGGCATACAATTCATAGGACCAAATAGTTCCAGTCTTGAGTCATCACACCACAGAACAGAACCCAAAACTTCTGTGGTGCAATGAGACATATCTGGAGCATTTGGTTAAACATAATAAAATATATATACTTTTTTTTACATTGGGACCCATAGGTGACAGATGCCACTATTTGGCATCCATCAAAGGCATCTGTTTAATGTACATATCCTGGCATGTATCTTAAACTGAGGCCATAAACATAATCTGAACCTGGACTTAGTTGTACAAGTTATAAGTTGGTTTGGATGAGTGCTGCTGTGTTAGTATAAACATGTAATTCAAGCCCGGTAGAATAAAGTAGAAATTATAGCATATAATGGTATGTTCACACAGCGTTTTTAGATCCAAGTTTGGATCAGTGAATAAGATCCAAAAACGCTGCAGCAATTGCATCTAAGACAGATCCAACACGTATCCAAACATGCAGCTGCGTGTTTGGATACATGTTGGATGCAGCAGGATCGCAACCTATGGTTTAAAATAGGGCTCCTGCTGCGTTTTTCAGACCAAGAATTGACATGTCAATTGTTGTAGCGGATCTGAAAGACGCAATGAGACACGCATCAGCGATCACTCGTGTGAACGCCGATGTGTTTTTCTAATAAAAAGCAATCTAAATCACATTGCTATTAATTCAATACGTGTTTGGGTCCATTTGGGGTCCGACAGACGGATCCAAACACGTATAGAAAAGCATATGATACACAGAGTAAAACATGCCGTGTGTACTGTATGTTTATTTGGATGTAGCAGTACCCCTCTGAAACAATAGTTTCTTTCTTGCTTTATCGTGCAGTTAAAACAGTAAATATTTTACAGAAACTTGCATGTTTCAATGCATGTTGAAAGGACACTTATTTGGCACATATCTACCTCATAAAAAAACTAAATATACTCTGCAGTAAATGTATTATATAGATGTCTCTATGCATATAACTAGATCTGTATGGAGAAAATAGCTAGTTATTTATTAATACTGGTGCACTGTACAAGTGACGTGTCATTTACCGAATATATTGGGAAGATAGTAAATGCACACTGCTAATGCAAATTTCAATGTAAAAATTCGGCAACAGCACTTGCAGGTGCCAAAAATTGATTAATTTCCAGATTAAGTGCAACCTCCTTCCTACTGCCTCCCTAAGCATTGACCCTTGGGTGCTTTATTTTAAATACATTCTTGACCTGACTAGAACCCCATAAAAAATCTTTGTGGGATTTTAAAAAGGTTTGAAGAGAGTGGTTGCGGTATGCAACCCCAAGAATATTAGTGAACTGAAGGCCATTGCCCTTGAGGAGTAGGCAAAGATTCCTCAGGAGTTCTGCCAGAAGTTGGTCTGGTTATGTATCAAGGAGTTGAATACTTATGAGGCTGCAGCAGTCGTTAAAAAAGGCTTTTTGCATTGAATTTGAAGAAACCAATTGTTATATTAGTTGTGCTGATCTAAATTGTTTTTGTTTGATTGTTTTTTAACAAATAGCTGAAAGTTTGAACATTTTGCATTCTTAATATCAATGGGAGTTGAATTATTTTGATTGCAATTATATGGTAGAGGTGTAGTGGGAAAAATGGATTATGATATATGGTGATGTACTGGGAACAGGGGTTGACATGTGGTTATACATTACTGCGGTCAGCCTTCCTATCTCTAATGATTGTCCTGGCTTCTGTTCAGGTGACCCAGCTTAGTGAGATCAGCACATATTTTTTATGATTGTCATTTCTTGTTCCAAGCCATCTTTTTCTCTAACCTCTGCTTCTTGATGTGACCGTGTGTTATTCTGATGTGTCCATTCCATTCAGAGCAACAGCATTTCCTTTCTGAAAGCCGTTTGCCTCTGTAAAACTACAACCCCCCGTGTCCTTTGCTGAGCTTTTCACATAGTCTCCAAAAAATTGGGAATCTCGCAAGAGAACAAAGAGTGACTTTTGATCACTATATTTACTATTTTGCCATAGGCAAACTTAAACTCTATCAGTTCTCTATCTATAAAACACTAAAACATAACTTTTATTATGTATAACTCTTAACCTCTCTACACACTATTTAAAAACCTGATTTCTCACCTCACCCTTTAACCCTTTCTACTTCTGAAAGAAGGAATAGCTCCTTATCTATTATCAAGTCTGGTGGAGCACCACCTATTAACAGGAAAGCCTTATATATAAACAGCAATTTACTAGCTCCAGTAAGGGATCCCAAAGCCTTCCACTTGGGCAGGGGCCCCCTTGAACCAAAAAAAAAGGGCCCCCCCTTTTGTGCAATTGAGCGGGTACCACCTGTAGGGTGAAAAACTTTTTAAAAAGCCTATTTTACCTCCCTCGGGGGCCCCGCTCCGGCCCTTTTAAGGTGTTAATAGTGGAGGGTTTAAGGTTATATTAATAAAGTTCGTTTAGGGTTTTAAAGGGGAAAACTAAGAGAGTTTGCCTTCAAATTGAAAAAACCCTTTGCGGGGTTTGTCCCCTCACCAGGTTTCGGGGCCCGCCAGTTCCGACGTGAAACCTGAGGGCAGGCGGGGGGAGGCCAAAAACTGCCCAAAAAAGCTAACATTTTGCAATGACCCCCCTAAGCACAAACTCAGAGTGTTTTTGACAATAAAATTACTAAGTTCCTGAAGTTAAAAGCAGATGAAGAGCCCCAAAATGTGAGAGGGTTTAAATTACAAATGTCCCCCGAATTTGGGAGAGATTTATTTAGAATTCTTTTTTTAACTCCCAAACCCCCCTTTAATCCCGCATCCAAGATTCCAAAACGTCTGAAAATTCCAGACATGTTTCCAGCACAGACTTATATATACAATATAGTGTAAGATTTAATTTAACCAGACTACTAATTATGAAATTCCTATATTTAAAAGAAAATCAATAGTTGCGTATATGTTCTAACATTTTATTTAGCCCTTTTTTCAGGTCTTCTATTCTTAAAAGCAACATTTATGTATTTTCTTATGATTGACTCATAAACTAAAATATTTGATAACCTGGCATTTATTAGATTTTTTTTTTAAATCACTATTTCATTTTGGTCTCTGCTTGAAGAATTTGGTGCTGCCGCCAGAAAAAAAATGTTGCAAATGCTGGCAAGTAACTTCCTGGATATGTTGTTAATATGGATTAGAAAGAAAGATAAACCACTGGCTGCACTTAAATAAGTACAGGGGCAAAGCTATTGTAGAGCAGAGGTGGCAGGCTACCCAGGCCATGGTGTTTTAGTGGGTCGAAGTACTTGAGTTAATTTTGAAGCTTTTTGAACTTTTTTCATTCTTTAGGTTTTTTAAAGCTAAAAAAAATTTAAAACTTTAAACTGTTCCACAGAGTGTAAAGAATTATATTAATGACTGCATCATTGTGTTCTGTAATGATATGCTTTGTTCGGCTGTACAGGTATTCTGTGGGGCTGTATAATTGATGTGATGGGGGCCACACTTTGCATGTTAGAACAATGGCTGCTCATTACAGATGAATATGTTCCATAATGATGGCTGAGAATTTTTCCCTTCAATGCCAGGGTGAGCTGAAAAATCTGGGGATTTACATGGTTCTTCAAACATTTTCAGAATTTCAATCACCGTCCCGTTCATTTTAAAAAGGTTAGGTATGCATGTCTCCAAGGAACAAGTGAAAAAGAATGAATGTAATGTAATTAAAGTGGAAATGGGAAATAATGAGCACAGTCATTCAATTTACTCAGTAACAATAGAAAACAGCGTTGTAACTAGAAGAGACAAACATACACTTGCTGAATTGTACACTCTACCTGTACATCTGGTGCTCTTACATTTTCAAGGGTACTTTCAGTCACTGCCAGAATTGGCCTCAACAATGCAATACTCATTCCCAGGTTATCAGTTAAAGAAATTGTAAAAAAAAATAATAATAATAATAATAATAATGTTGCTCAATAGCTTTCCTCATTCCAGATGTCATTCCCATGATGTATCAGGGTAGAGCATGGATTTCAGACAATGTTAGATTGGGGGGAGCTTTTTCCTGTGCCCATTCTTGTTCCTTTACAGGCTTATAGTGCTTAGTGTGAGCATCAGCATGATAAGGGCTTGTGGGGGTCAATATGTGTGGCTATAATAAACAGATGAGATGTTAAATATACAGCATATCCTATTTCTGTCTCTAGTACTCAAGTAGTTATATAATAGTCTGTTGTTTGCCTTCCATATGGTACTGCTCCAGGCAATATGGAAGTATCTACAGTTGAAACCGGAAGTTTACATATACTATATAAAAAGACACATATTTATGTTTTTCATGAAATCAGAATAAACCTTACCCATTTAGGTCAATTAGGATTACCCTAATTATTTATATTTTCCAAAATCCAGAATAATGAGAGAAATAACTTTTTAAGACATTTTTATTACTCTCTGCAAAGTCAAAAGTTTATATACATTAGGATTACTATGCCATTAAACAATTTTGGAAAGCCCATATAATGATGTCATGTCTTTGGAAGCTTCTGAGAGCTTAATTGGCAACATCTGAGTTACTTAGCGACACAGCTGTGGATGTTTTACGCACAACAGAAACACACTGCTTCTATGTGAAACATCATGGGAAAGTCTGAAGGTGACCCGTTCATCTGTTCAAACAATGATATGCAAGTACAAAGAAGATCGGAATGTCCAGGCATCATAGCGCTCAGGAAGGAGAAAAGGTTCTGGGGCCCTTTGGTTTTAATGGGGCTTTGGTCCGACATGTGCAAATCAACCCAAAAAAAAAAGTAAAAGTTCATGTGAAGATGCTGGGGGAAAGCGGTAAGTTTTGTCCCCAATTTTCCACTTTAAAAATGTGTACAAATATCAAATGGGCTGAAAGCCCCTTGTGCCAGGAAAAAAAAGCAATTATTTCCAAAAAAAAATTTATAAAAGTAAGATTAATGTTTCCCAAATGCAAAAAGGGAAAAAAAGGAACCTAGTTTTCTGGGGGACTTGCCCTGTGGTTGACAAAAACAAAAAATTTAAAACTTTTTTGGCCAAAATGACCTTTCGTTTCGTTTGGAAAAAAAAAGGGGGGGGAAGGTTGGGGAAGCCTAAGAACACCATCCCAACTGTAAAAACCAGGGGTGGGGGAAAGCATCATGTTGTGGGGCGGGTTTGCTAAGGGGGGGGAAATGTGCACTTCACAAAAAGTTTGGCAGAATGGGAAAGTAAATTAAAAGAAAAAATCTCAAGACATCTGTAAACGGAAGGAGGGGCCCCGCGGGGCCAAACGCAAGCGATGATAGCAAACCCAAACGCCGGGGGAACGGAGTTTTAATTTTTGGGGCCCCGGGTTTTTCCCACCAGGGGGCCCCCCGCAAAGGGGATGGACTTGCTGCGGTGTGGGGCTACCAGGTCGTTACCCCTGACGTGACTTGCTTGCGATGGGGGCCCGGGGACACCCTTTTGGTAAAAAAATTTGGTTTTTTCCGGAGGCTTTGTGGGGGAAACAGGCAGAAGGTCAGGGCAGGGGGGCCAGAGATTGTGGTCGGGAGGCAGGCAGGGGGTCGGGGGAGGGGGGCAAACAAGAAGGTCGGGAAAACGTAAAGCAGGGGAAATGGTACAGGGGAAAAATATAGACTGAATCAAACACTTTTAAACGCTCCAAAACACCCCAATTTTCTGGCAGCGGGGTGCTAGGGCGTCTCCCTTATTTTGGCCCAGCGGCCGTAAATTTAAAAAAAATTTAAAAGGGCGTTGGGCCCTTTAAACCCGGCCCAGCCGTCGCCCCCGCGCGCCTTAAGCGGGTTTATTATGGCGCGGCGGCTGTCAGGTGGGGGACAGGAGCGGGGACTGGTAAGTACGGGGGTTTCCAGCCCTAGAGCAAAAGGGGACCACGGTGCGGGGAAGGCAGCACCCCCCGTGCCGGACCCCGAGCCCCGGGGGGGACGGCCGCGGCGGTTTGCGGCGCCGGCCGCCGTGACAGAACCCCCCCCCCTTACCCTCTCCCCCCCTTCCCTTTTAAATTTTTTGCGAGGAGACGGGGACAAATTGGTCTCAGGTTCCCATGAACGCTCCCCGGGGCCCAAACCCCTTTTCCAGCGATAAGGAAAAAAACCCCCTTCCCCCCTCACTGTTTTCTTCGCCAGCCCCCTTTCCTTAAAACCTAAAAGATTTTTATCAGTCCCTAGAACGGGGAGGGGGGCGAAAACAGGTCTGGGGGAAAAGATGCGGTTCAGCACAAGGCTTGGGGGGGGCCCAACGGGGAAAACGGGGTTTTGGGGGATACTTTAATTTGGGGGGGAAGGCGAAGCTTATAGGAGACGGGGTTCAGCCGCGGGAGCCCCAAAAAAAGGACCCAGGTATTTGGGGCCCAACTTGTTAACTGGGCCCCTTTAAAAAACGGAGTTCTTTGGGAAAACCCAAACCCTATGCCTGGCTCAAATTTGGGGGGGGGCCCAAAAGGGGTTTTCCCGGTCACCCTTTGACCCTGGTCCCGGGCAGAAAGCCCCGGTAGAGGCCCTGCGGGGTTATTTCCCCCAGAGGCCTTGATGCCCCCTTACTTGGGCACCCCACGGGGGAGGGACAAGAAAAACGAGGTAGTAAAAGGGAAAAGGTGGGGAGGGGAAATGTAACCCAAAGACAAAAAAAAAGGGGGGAAAGGCCCCCAGCGGATTCCGACTCTAAAAGAGTTAATTAAGGGAAAAACTTCCCCAGGAGAGGAAGATCGGCCCAGTTTTTCCTGCGAGCGGACACAAAGTCCCGCAAGTGGGTTTTCCAACACCGGGTTTAACCCAACGTTTTTTAACCCCCCCGGTTATTTTTGAGGGTGGTATGGATAAAAAAACCCAAACTGAAATTCTGAAAAACTGACAGAACAGGGACCGAAAAAAATTTTTAGGGGGAAAAAAACGGGACTCCTCTGTCGGGAAAACTAGGGAAAACGGGGAAAAACCGTGCAAGCGGAAAAAATTTATGATGGAAAAAATTTTGGGGCCCCAGCGGGGGGGCAGAGGGAAAACCCAAAGGGCCGTGGGGGATAAAGTGACCCATTTTTCGGGGAAAGCAAATGGTCACCCCCCATAGGGGCCCGGGGGTTTTCCGGGATAAAGGGGGAAGATCGTGACAAAGTCCATGGGGGAAGGGGGTCCGGGGTTTTTTCCCGGCACGGGAAAGGGCTGAAAAAGGGCCCGCGGGCTTGGGGGCGGGGGAAACCCTTTATTTGGGCCCCAGGAGGAGCGGGCCCCAGCAAAAAAAGTCCCCTGACGTTTTTGGGAAAAAGAGGGGGCCACCCCATTTGGGTAGCGGGAAAACCAAGGGGAAGGGGACTTAGGTTTCCCCTGGATGCCCGTGTTGGGGAGAATGCCCCCACTTCAGGATTCAAACCCGAAAAAGCGGGGCCCGAAACTTTAGTTTTTCCCGGGGGGAAAAAGTTGAAGACCCCGGGGGCGCCGGGGGGGGAAAACAAAAGGCTTTCCAGGAGGGAAAATTGCGGGTGGAGGAGGGGGCGAGCCCCACCGTTTAGGGGCGGCGGGGTTTAGTGCGTCCTTTGCCGTTTTTCCCGGCTGGCCGAAAGTGAAGCAGGAAGTAAAAAACGGGGGAAAAAAAGGGGGGAACCATTAGCCTGCCGGGGTTTTCAGGGGGTTGGGGCCGACTAAAGGAAATAGGAGGTTTTTATGGTTTCGGTAAAAAATATAAATAGGGGACGAGCCCCCCCCAGCAGGTGACGCCATTTCTTCTAGGAGCCAGCTTTTGGGCCTTTTAAATTCGCGATCCCCTAGGGTTTATAATTCTTCCGGCCGGGAAAGGAGAAAAGTTTTGGAGAAGAATCCACATTTTTGAAAGTTTTACCCGAGGAGGGAACCTTGCGGAGGCAGCACCGGCACCCCCCGAGGAGGCATCCATTTCCCAAAAATGAAGGGGGCGGTTGGGTCCGGGGGGAGACAAAAAAGGAGCAGAAAACAAAACGCGGGTTTTGGGGAGGGGCTAAAGGGTTCTTGAGTTTTCCGGGGGGCCAGGTTTTGGGGATTGGGGGTTTTTTCTTGGTTAGAGCCCCCCAAAGGGACCCCACAAGCGTGGGAAAAATTTGTGGGTTTTAAATTGTCTATAATAATTGGAAAAATCCTAGGAATCTTTTTGAATGGCCCGAAGGCCCACCGGTTGGGGCCATTTCCCCAAACACTGCGGAGATTTTTTGAAGGTCCATCCGGGGGCCTTTTCAGAGACGATGTCCCTAAAAAGGGCAGGCTGGTGCGTTCGAAGGGAACCTTTTTTGGGTTTTGGGAAAAAAAGCTGATGGGTAGGGGAGTCGCCTGGGGGCCCTGGGAGCTTGGGGGGTGGCGATGAGTTAGGGAGACCCGGAGAAAAGATTAGGATATGTCCAAGTAGACAATTTAAAAACAGCTTTTGATTTGGTTTCCCGGAAGATCTCATTGAGGGATAGCTTTGGAATACGCAGGAGGTTGCAGAAAAACCCAAAAGGGGAAAACCCAGTTTACTCAAAGTGGCCATCCCGGTTTTTAAAACGCTTTTTTCCCACTCGTCCCCTTCTCTAATCGGATCAAATTAAAAGCACCCCCGAAGATCCAGCTTGGAGAATTTTTTTCGCCCCAGGGCAGGCGGTCGAAAAAGTTTCCGTTTATAAAGGGGCCCCAGAGGGTAGCGATTTCTTTTTTGGTGATTTTATTTAAGCCCCAAATATTTGGGGAAGGAAAGGGCCTGGGAGCCCCATTTTTTTCTCCAGGGAGAAAAAGGAACCCGGGGTTCCTTGTGGGGGGACGAGAGGATTTACGGATAAAAACCCCTTTCCCGGGGGGTTCTCCTTGATGTATTCAACATCCCTTAGTCCCCGGGAAACGGAGAGTGGAAAAACCCCCGGCCTCTGGGAGGATTTGCCGGGTTTTGAAGGGTAAAAGGGGGAACGTTGGGGTTAAGGTTTTGGTGAGGAGGGAGGGTTTCGGCCGGGCCCCTCCCCAAAAAAAACATTTTGCAAAGTCCCATAGGGGCTTTGGTTTGGCCCCCGGGAAGGAGGGGGGGGCCCAGGCTTCGGGAAGGGGAAGGGGACCTGAGGAGGGGGAGTTTGTGGGGTTACGGGACAGGCAATTTTGATTTTAAACGGGGAAAACCCCAACGAGGGCCCTTCACCTGTGCCCCCAATAAAAAGGCCCGGGGGTTGGTCCTGGCCAAGGGGGGCCCCCAAAAGGATTTTGAGGGGGGGACCGAGGCAGGGACTTTGAAGTGGCAAAAGTTTCCTTTTGAAGGGCCCCAATCTGCAGGAAAAAAGGGGAGCCGTACGGAAACGGATGGCGTCCTTAAGGCATTGCCAAATGACCGAAGACACCAAAAAATGGGTTTTTTTGTAACGGGGGTCCCCCGGGGGCGAAAAAACCTTTGGGCCCCAAGTTCGTGGCTTTTTGAAAATTTTCCCGACGATACCAGAAATCAATAAAGGCGGTTTTGGGCCTGAAAGGGGCTGTCCGGAGAAAGGAACCAAAGTTACGGGCATGGTCAGAAGGGGGGGGAGGCCGTTTCCCGGGCACCCTTTGGGTTTTCCTCTCCCACGACCTAGGTGCGGGGAAATTTTCCCCGGGGGCCCCCGGAAAAGGGCCCCCAATGAAGTGTCCAAAAACCGCCACAAAAGAAACACAGCTGCCCTTCTGGGGGACGCTTTTGAACGTTCCTCCTGGGTCAGGGGGGCTCTTTTTCGAGGCCCGCCCTAGGTTCTTCTTCAGAGACCATGGAGGAGGAAGAGGGGGGAAAAGTGGAACGGGGGAGCCCAAACGGGGGGGGGGAAAACGGCCGGGGGGGAAAAGGGACGGTTTCCCGTTTGGGAGGGGGGAGCTCCTGTTGCCTTTCCGGGGGGAAAAGAAATATCCACTCGGGTGGCCAAAAAAGGGATTAAGGTCATCCCAAGGGGAAACTGGGAGATCCCAGAGCGGCGAGTGTCCCTTTTTTGCCCCGAAGAGGCCTTGCCAAAATGTCGCCCCCCAAAAGCCCTTTGTTGTTCCAGTCCAGCTCCGGGGAAGGGGGGAGTGCGAAAAAATGCACGGGAAAACTACCCACTTTTGGTGTCGCCCCGCGTAGCCCGGGGGCCCGGCGGCGGCAGCCCGGGGAAATAGACCTGGTTCCCCAAAGACTGTTTCGGGGAAAGGGTTTGGGAAAGGGCCCCCTGTTTAGGGTTCCCCCCGATCCCCTAGTGGGTTTTTGCCCAAGCCAAGGCTTCTCCGGGGCAAGAGGGTGATTATGAAGGCCACCCTTTGGCCCCGCTCAGTAGGGGGAATTGGTTTCCCCTTTATCTCGAGGTGAATGGGGGCACTGGCTGATGAATCCCCTGCAAATTTTGGGGTCTCCCTGTAGCGAGAGGGGAGTGGCAGTGCAAAGGGGGAGGGGTCCCCAAAGTGAAGCAGGGGGAAAAGCAATGGGGTGCCGGAGCAAAAGGAAAGCAGGGGCAGAGGGGGGGCAGCCTGGGGGAGGGAGCGGGTCGCCCGGTTCTGCATCATGGCCGCTAGTGGTCGTTACGCTTTGGGTCTGTGGGGGACGGGCCCCTCGTGAGACCCCCCGGGGCGGGGGGAGGTACCCCCGGCGGAATCCATGGCCCGTCGGGACTGTAAAGGGGGGTGGATCCGCTGGGCCAAAAACAAGCAATGATAGCTAAAAAATGCCAGGACGGGGTTTTAAGGGAGGGCCCCTGTTTTCCCCCAGAAGGGCCCCCGCCAAAAACGGGATGGGGCCTTTCTGCGGCGTGAGGGCTACCCGGGTTACCCCTGACGGGGACTTGCTTGGATGGCGGGGGGGGGTTACAGCGTGGTTGGGAAAAATCGTTAAACCGGAGGGTAGCGGGGGGCAGGCACAAAGGGCGGGCCCGGGGGGGCAGGGGATTGTGGTCAGAGGGGAGGCAGACCGGGTCGGGCAGGCGGCAAAACAAGCAAGGTTTAGGAAACGTAAGCAGGCGGACTGGTAACGGGAAATCAAGACTTTAAATCCCAATTTCACTCTAAAAAAGTTTCCCAAAAAACCCCCAACTTACTGGCAAACGAAGGGGCTAGGGACGTTTACATATATAGGACCCGGGCCCTCAAAATTAAACCCAAAAAAAAGGGGGCACTGGCCCCTTTTAAAACCCGGCCAGCCGTCCCCGCGCCGCGCCTTTAAAACAGGGATTTGGGCGGCGGCTGTCAGAGTGGGACGGAGCGGGGAATGGTAAAATTTGGGGTTTCCGGGCCCGAGGAGAAGGACCCGGGTGCGGGCCCCGGGGGCAGCACCCGTTTTCGGACCCCGGGGCGCACCCGGGGGACGGGCCCCGGGGGGCTGCGGCGGGCCCCGCGCCGTGACAAAAATTTAGCTAGGAAGTTAAAAAGCTTGGGTGGGAAAAGGATCTTTCAAAATGACAAAAGACCCCAAAGCATAATGCCCAATTGGTTACCCAAAGGGGGTTTTAAAGGGTAACCAAGTCCCAAAGTTTTGGAGGGGGCTATCACTAAAAACCCCGAATTCAATTTTCCCATTGAAAAATTTTTTGGGGAAAACTGAAAAGGGGAAGTGCGAGCAAGGCGACTTTTCAAAATTTGGGTCAGTTACACCAGTTTTTGGGCAGGAGTAAAAGGGGGCCAAAAAAATAATTTCCCCCAAAATTGTTTAGAAGCTTGTGGAAAGGAAATTTCCAAAAAAATTTTGACCCCCAAATAAACAGTTTAAGGGCAATGCTAAACAAAATAATTAAAGAAATTATGTAAAAGTTAAAATTTTGCGAAAGTTTAAAAAAAATGCCTTAAAAAAATGCCCCTCTCTCATTTATTTTTGGGGATTTGACAGGTATAAATAATTTTTGTAATACTAATTGACCTTCAAACAGGGAAAGGTTATTCTGGTTTTCATGCAGATTTTTTGAGGGAAAAAAAATGCTTTTGTGTCCCTTTTTTTATAGTGTAGTAAAAATCTGGTTTAACTGTATGTTTTATTTCTCTGTATTTTCCCTTTCCGTTTTTGTAATACCATTTTTAGCTAAGATTAATGTTTTTTATGTGACTGTTCTGCCAAATGGACCTCAGAAGGGGATGAAATTTTGAAAAAATTTTATATTAAAACTCTTTAAAAGGGGTCGGGGGTTAATTTCCCGTGGTTTTAGGTTTAAATATTGGTAACTAAGTTATAATGTTAATGCAAGCACTAAGATAGACCAACTGAAGATCAAAAGCTCTCACTAGGGGGAAAATTTTTTATTAGTCCCACAGGGGAAAAAACAGCATTTTGTGCCCCCCAAAAAATTTTTGAGTGCTTTTTAAAAGTAGCCATTTCCCCTTGGCCCCTCAGAAAGGGATAAAAAAACCAAAGGTTTCTTTTGTTTTTGTAATTTGGGAGGAAAAGGTTTGTTTAGTGAAGGGTATATATTGTTAGTATTTCGGGAGTGTTTGGGGGAAATAGAAAACATTGGGTTACTCCCAAATAAATTTCTTAAAATCAAAGTTATCTTAACCCAAATTTAAAACCGAGGATAGAGTAGAAGAGGTTTTGACTCAGGTGCATATTTAGAAGCAAGAAGAGGAATAAAAAGCAATTTTGACAGCCAAGAGCAGCATGAGCCAAAAGGAAAGTGGCGTTTGGGTTTTTTCTGTTTTTTTATTTTTTTGGGGGAAAGAATTACTCACATCAAAACCCAAAATTCGGGAAATTTTAAAATGCCAGTTCCAAATTTTTTGCACTATTTACATAGCTTGCCCTATGGTTCCCTTGGATTTTAATGCCAGTGGGTGTGATTTTGGCTCTAAATCTAAGTTTTAGTGATATTATAACAGTCCTGGTGCTACAATGCTTTTTACAGCTGTGGCACCAGTTGGTAAGTGGCGTAGAGCCAATGTGCTGGTTGGGGAATAGAACCATAGAAGAAGCAAAGGACCATCTAAGGACCACCAATGTTTCCATAAACCTGAACAGCCTTTAGCGATAGTTGAGCTTTCATATTTTTTCAACTGTAAGATCCATATTTAAATCTTTACCAAATTTTTCTAGGTGAAAAGAAAAAGTTTCCCCTTTATATTTTTTATTTTTGTTGTCATTCAGTCCAATGAAAAAGGAAAAAGTGAAAAAAAAGGGGGGTTTTTTCACTACCATGGATTCATCTAAACCCCGTCCGGGTTTTTTTCTGTTTCAGTTTTGAATTAGAAAGGGGTGGGTTTTTTGGCTTTAATGGGGCCCCCTTTCTATTGGCAGTGTTTAGCTGCTGGGGGACACCCGGGGCTGTAGTATAGCAAAACCCGTGCCAGCAGGGCCCATCAGGAGAGATTGAAAAGGGGTTTTTGCTTTTAAAGGGGCCCGCGGGGGGTGATGCAGCCCCTACAAGGGGGGGAAATTTTAGGAATAATAGGACACTGTTTTTTGGAACCCCCATTGGGAAAGTGATTGTTTTTGCAAAGGGTTTTAATATTAAAAGAAACCCCTTTTTAGTGAGACAACCCCTTTTTTAAATGCTGGGTTAAACATGGGTTTTTTTAAAAAAAGTTTTAGGCCCTTTCCCAGTGCTTTGCACATCCCCTTTTAAAAAAAAATAGGTGGCCCAAAAAAAAAATCATCCCAATAAGATATTTATATAGGGCACACAAATGTAAAAAAAAAAACCTAAAAAAGTTTTGGTTGGTTTTAATATGAAAGACAAACACAGAAAGCACACTTCTTTAAATTAGGGGTTGTTAAAAAAATATAAATACAAATGAGATGAAATTTCCAATTTTTTTTTTATTTTTTTTAAAACCCAAAATTTTTCAGGGAGCAATCTTTTTATTCAAGTCTCAAACCTTTTCCCTTTCCCATTTTAGGGTGGTTTCAAGGGCAAAAAATAAATTTTGGGTTTTGTTCTTTGGGTTACCAATTTAGAAGGGCTAAAGGGCAACAAAATATAAAAGGGGACTAACAAAAATAAGGTAATAGACCGCTTTGAAAAAGTTTTTTTGGAGAAAATTTTCCTATCATTTTTTTAAAACCCCATGCAAAATAATTTTCCCTAGAAATTTAAAAGATTTTAAATCCGCATTTCTTTTTTCCAAACAGTTAACCACATTTTGATTTCGTTTAAAAGGTTTTTAAAAAAAGTTTTGGGGCCCCTGCGGAAAATAATTGGGGAAGTATCAAACATTCAAGAAAAATTTATCTTCGGGAGAGG